>ML100766.1:0-10818 GCA_003697995.1 Taxidea taxus jeffersonii | reverse complement strand
AAAAAAAAAAAAACAAGTAGAAAACACCACATTTACATTTTTTTTTTTTTAAAGACTTTCAGTATTTTTTAGTATGGTAATACTCTTTAACCGAGAATTCTGCAGGGATGCCTGGTGGCTCACTCAGTCTTTAAGCATCTGCCTTTGGCTCAGGTCATGATCCCAGGGTCCTGGGATTGAGCCCCACATTGGGCTCCCTGCTTGGTGGGAAGCCTGCTTCTCCCTCTCCCACTCCCCCTGCTTGTGTTCCCTTGCTTGCTGTGTCTCTCTCTGTCAAATAGATAAATCTTGAAAAAAAAAAAATTCTACCACTGCCAAAATTCTGGCATTGCGAGAAAACTTACAATTAAACAGTTTTTTAGTATTTTCTCTGCTCTATAATAGTTGTGATATAAAGTCGGATTCAAATATAAGGACATGATGAGGAAGTAGAAACTGTAGATATATAATAAGAACTTTAAAGTACAGTTGGCCCTGACCCTTGAACAACATGGGGGTTAGGGGCGCTAACACCCCCGTGCTGTTAAATCCATGTCTAACATTTGACTCCCCCCAAACTTAACTACTAATGGCCTCTTCTCTGAACTCAAGTCCTTAGTAGACATGTCTACTATGGTGTCCTGCAGTTACCTTGACAAACAAAACTGCTTCTTAACTAGACTTCTCTGCATTTTTTCCTGTGGTGATTGGCACAATCAAATGTTTTGTCATCTAGGCCAAAATCCTGGGAGTTTCTTTCATTCCTCCTTTTCTAGGTCTGCTGGAGGGTCAGTGCTTATTTCTGTAATATTATTTTTCATGTTTATTCCTTCTTCTTTGTTGCTTTTGAAATCGTTTAGATCCTCGTCATTTTAAAAAATCTGTGCTATTACTGTTTTCTAATTGGTTTCCTGGCCCGGGACCACGATTTCATTCTTCATTTTGTTTCCAAGGTGATATTTCTAGAATACATACTGGATCATATTACTGCCTGGCTTAAAACTTGTCTGTGTTCCTGCATTGTCTCTAGCAGTGGTTCTTTGGAGGAGATCTCTTTTTTAAGGGACCTCTTTTGAGACTGTCTTTAGAGATTCCCTCATCACATAATGTTCAATACCTCTAGAAGCTAAAGTCTGGGTTAAGAACCTTTCTATTCCTCTGTGTGGTATATAGTTCCCTCTGCAGACATTATTACTCTCCCCCAACCCAGACCTCAGGCTCCAGCCATTCTGAACTTGGATTTTCTCCAAACACACCAGCATATGCTTCTCTTTCCATGCTTAGAATTTCTCCATGTGCCTCTTTTCCATGGTTGAATTATTAATTCATTCAAGAAATATTTATTGAACACCTTGAGGAGCTGTGCCAGGGCTGAATTTACTGTGTACTCATAGAGCTGCCTAATGATATAAACCAACATTAAATACAAGATAATTATAAAATGTGTTAGAGAAAGAGAACAAGGTAATTATGGGAGACAATAACAGGAGGAACGTAATTGAAACTAGGGAACAGAAGTCAGGAAGGGCCTTTCTGAGGTAGCAACATTTAAGCAAAGACCTAAAGTATACTCAGGAATTGGGTTAGTGGGGAGAGGGTCCCAGATAGAGCAGCATGCAAGATATCCCTTCTTTGGGGAAGCATGCATGTAAAGCACTAAAAGAAGACCACTATAGCAGAAGCATAGTGAGCAGGAGGGTGGTAGAAGTTGAAACTAGAAAGGTAACAAGAGCTGTATTTTTTATATCTGGGTCTTGCATGTCATGTTTTGGTGTTTGGATTTTTTCCTAAATGCAGTGTGAAGTTATTGAAAGAATTTAAGCAGGGGAGGGACACACTAAGATTTATGTTTTGAAATTAAGTGGTTCCTATATAGGAAAATGAATTGGAGAATGTGTGCACGAATAGAAGAGGCAAGACCTGTTAAATTATTACAGTAGTCTACGCTTGGGACAAGGTGGCTAGCTCTCTGAGCCAGCATTGGCGAAGGTCAGAAATAAACAAATCTGAGATATCTGTTGAAGGTAGAGTCAGTAAAAGGCAATGGTGGATGTTAAGTCCATGGAAAAGGAGACTCATTTATTTTCTGTCTTTAGCCTTCAGAACGATGCATGGTATATAGTAAGTGCTCACTCAGTATTGTTGGGTGGGTGGAGAGTTGGGTATATTGGATATGGGGAGGGAGAGGCAGTTGTCTTTGATGACTTCTAGATTTCTGACTAGATCAGGTAGGCAGATGAAAATCTGATTGTTGAGATGGAGAAGCAAGTTTTGAGAGGCAGAATAAGAATTTAGTTTTGGATTTATTGAATTTGAGATGCCAGTGGTATATCTAAATGCGTATGCCCAGCTAGCAACTCTTCAGAGCCCAGACGATAGAGGAAATCCATTTGCCTGAGTCTAATGCCCATTATATCATTAGACAAATATTTCTTGAGCACCTGCTCTGTGTGTAGCACTGCCCTGGAATATAGCAGTGAACCAGAGATCAGGGAGCTTATATTCCTGCAGGTGGGGGCACTGAGTGGATAGGTGATAGAGCAGATGATCATTTTTTATAGCATTTATTTTTTGAATACTGTGTGCAGGAGTACCATATAGGGTATAGTGAGGATACAGAGTTAAGACAGATTGTCTACGCTTGGGAAATACTAATGTTTCATTGAATGGCAGGAAGCATGGCTTTTGTTACAAGTATTTTGTTAGTTTCTGTATGTTAACTGACCCAGTGCTCACCCTCAATCCATTTACCATGGCTTCTGCATTCCTGAGTTCTTCATTTTGAGAATATTTTTATTGGGTGGATTTTGTCTTTAAGTAGGGTTTTTTCCTCCTCTCCAAGAAGGGCTCATAGGTGCTTTGTTTCCTTATTTCTCTACAGATTCTTTATATCTTAATTTCCAGTATGCATAAAAACCTTCTAAAGAAATTTTAGATGTTATATCACTATTTTCTCACACTGGAGTCATATCTTATGGCATATGGAGTCTTTTTGTGGAGAAGTCTTGAGGCTGATTTAATCTTTCCCACTTGTACATGACTTAAATTTTTTTATCTAGGTGTTCATATAACTATTTTTAAAAATTTTATTTTAATTCCAGTTAGTTCAATACAGTGTTGTATTAGTTACAGGTATACAGTATAGTAATTCAACAATTCCATATATCACCCTGTGCTCATCACAAGTCCTCTCCTTAATCCCCATCCAACCCCCCCCCCCCCCCGCATAACCATCAGTTTGTACTCTATAATTAACAGTCTCTGTCTGGTTTGTCTCTGTCTCTCTGTCTCTCTTTCTCTCTCTCCCCCTCCACCCTTTACTTACTTGTTTTGTTTCTTAAATTCCACATATGAGTGAAATCATATGGTATTTGCCTTTGAGTGACTTATTTCACTTAACATTATTCTCTCCAGCTCCATCCATGTCATTGTAAATGGCAAGATTTCATTCTTTTTTTATGGCTGAATAATATTCCTTTATAGATATATGCCCCACATCTTCTTTACCCATTCGTCAGTTGTCAGGCATTTGGGCTTCTTCCATATGGCTATTGTAAGTAATGTTGCTATAAACATAGGGGTGCATGTATTCCTTTGAATTAGTGTTCTCATATTCTTTTGGTAAATACTCAGTAGTGTGATTGTTGGATCATAAGGTAGTTCTATTTTTAACTTACTGAGGAAACACTATGCTGTTTTCTACAGTGTCTGCACCAGTTTCCATTCTTACCAACAGTGCATGAGTGTTCCTTTTTTTCCACATCCTTGCCAACACCTATTGTTTCTTGTGTTGTTGATTTTAGCCAGTCTGACAGGTGTGAGGTCATATCTCACTGTAGTTTTGATTTGCAGTACCCTGATAGTAAGTGGTGCTGAGCATGTTTTCATGTGCCTGTTGGCCACCTGGATGTCTTGCTTGGAGAAATGTCTGTTCATGTCTTCTGCCCATTTTTTAATTGGATTATTAGTTTTTTGGGTCTCAAACTTTATAAGTTCTTTATATATTTTGGATACTAAGCTTTTATCAGATATGTCATTTGAAAATATCTTCTCCCATTCCATAGGTTGCCTTTTAGTTTTGTTGGTTATTTCCTTTGCTGTGCAGAAGCTTTTTTATTTGGATGCAGTACTAATCGTTGATTTTTGCTTTTGTTTCTCTTGCTGCAGGAGACAAATCTAGAAAAAAAAATTGCTTGGCCTAATGTCAGAAAAATTACTGCCTGTGTTCTCTTCTAGAATTTTTATGGTTTCAGTTCTCACATTTAGGTCTTTAACACTTTTGAATTTATTTCTGTGTATGGTGTAAGAAAGTGGTCCAGGTTTTCTTCTGCATGTTGCTGTCCAGTTTTCCCAATACCGTTTGTTGAATAGACTGTCCTTTTTGCATTAGGTATTCTTTCCTGCTTTGTTGAAGATTAATTGACCATATAGTTGTGGATTTATCTCTGGGTTTTCTATTTTGATTTATTAATCTATGTGTTTTTGTGCCAGTACCATACTGTTTTTATACTATAGCTTTGTAATATAACTTGAAGTCCAGAATTATGATACCTCCAGCTTTGCTTTTCTTTTTCAAGATTGCTTTAGCTATCCAGGGTCTTTTGTGGTTCCATACAAATTTTAGGATTTTTTTTGTTCTAATTCTGTAAAAAATGCTCATATCCTATAACTCTTTATTTAAAAACCTTATATCTTCATAACTTTAGCAGTGTAGTTATTAGTGTTGATTATTTTCTGTTTTTATAGTATGGTGTGTTGTTCAGAATTCACTTATTTTGTATTTTGGGGGAATTTTTCTGTTATATTTTTGAATACTATTTTTTCTTATATAAAGCATAGTGATTAAGAACAAGAACTGTAAGGCCAGGGTTCACGTATCAGCTTCTCTGCTTACTAATTGACCTTGGGCAGATTTCTTAATCTTTCTGTGCCTTAGTTTGTTCATCTATAAAACAGGGATAATAATAGTATTTACTGAGGATTAAATGACTTAATACATGTAATATATTTATAACAGTTACTGGCATATGTTATATGCACAGTAAATATTAGCTGTTATTATTAACTATTCCATTTTTCTGTTGCTTACTGTTACAGTGCAACACACTGTTGCCTGTGTGGTTCACAGGAATGTTCTTGAGGTCACAGGGTTCTCTGTGTTGTGTTCTGATGGCAGGTGTTCTTATTTTCCCTCATTATCTCCACTTCCCCTCCAGCAGTATCATAAGCCTAGGAATGTATCAGCATGTTTTTGTTCTTTGATTTTACTTCCTTCTGCTGTCCTGGGTCTCTATAGGGTCCCCTACTCCCTTGTTACACTGCTACACTAGATATTGACTTCCTAATCATAGGACAGGTAGATCTTCATTTCAGATCTCTGATCCTTATGTTTCAAGAAATGGGTTTCCAGTTCATGTCTACCAAGAATTTTTTGGTGTAGACTTGGCAAGTATGTTTTGTAGTTAATGGTTTAAGGTTATAATCATGTCCTTTCATAGAAGGTGGATTTTTTTCCCCTTCTATTTTTGCTTTTAGTGTTGAGGAAGCCTGGTAGAGTAAAATTGTTTTTATTATCTTTCATCTTTACCTGGAATTTAATGCATATTTATTGAAACAACCAATGGTTTGTGAGTGTTGTCTTGAAGAAGCACATTCAGGCGGAAACCAGTTTCCTTTAGGATGTATAGCCGGGAAGTTGCCTGTATGGCACGTATATATTAACTGAATTCTCCACTCAGCTTTGGGATTTGGAGGTGCAGATTCTATAGGATTGGGGCTTCTTTTGTAACCAGTTTATGTTGGCTTATCTTTGCCTGCAACTATATAAAGGTATGAATACCTTTCTAGCTAAATATTTTGTAGTTATACCAGATCTAATTTTCTGATTCTCACTCATGTGAAGACTTTTGATTAACTATAAAAAACTACACAAAGGGAAGATAATGTTTTGTGGTAATACAGTAGTCTAAATGTTGAGAACCAGGGACTCTAGAACATGAAGGTTTGAATCAAAGGTCTTCTGTCTACTGGTTATGTAGCTTGTATATGTTACTTCTGCCTCTTTGAACCTCACATTTTTCTGTTATAAAAAGAGGCTAAAAATGGTATTTATCTCAGAATTATTGTTAGAATTAATATATGTAAAGTACTTAATGCAGAGACTGGCATGTGTTAAGAACTTTAGTGGAACTAGTTAAGTAAAGTTTAGCTATTATGCTTTTAACTGTTAATCATTATTCTTATGAATAATGGAGGACATATATTTGGGGCAGATTGCCTAGCATAATTTTAACTACCTAGAGTAACTTGAAGGTATTGAGTGTTTCTCAACTAATCATTCTTTCCAAATGAGTATTTTTCAGGGAGTCCAACCTTAGGAAATATGCAACAGCTTATTGTTATTCTTCACCTAATATACAATTATTTCCAACCAGTTCATCTCCTCTCTAAATACAAGTTCAGTAGAATGTCTTTTCCTCATAAGAATTCAGAAACCTTTGTTCTGATGATGAGCTCATTTAAATTTGGGTTTGAGCACTGGTAGAAAACTAAGCTGGTTTCCCTTAATGGGGAATCTGGCCATTCATCCTCCTTCACCCTCCCAGGGTAGAATTTTTTTCAGGAACTAAATAGCTTTATCTAGCAGGGTCTTCCTGCCATTAGCAGTGGAACAGTACAAAGGCCACATTGAGCATAGCTGCTGGGGAAACCCTTTTTCCTTCTCTGGCCTGTAAATGCTGTTCTGTCTCTCTGAAAAGCCCTGACATCAGCTCCTGGAAAAATCCAAATACTTGTGTTAGAACAGGACTGAAACACTTGCCTGGGCAGACACTAAATGGCTGAACTATAGTTCTAAGTTTACCAGATGCCTCTCAGTCATGTTATGGTTTAAAAAAAAAAAAAGACATCTATGAGTTTCAGACATTATCTAGAGAAATTAGGATAGAAATTATATTGCAACTTCTCTCCTTATCCTCATTTTATTCTTTTTAAAAAATAAAATCTAACTTGGAGATAATGTGGAATTCATACACGGTGGGGACAGAATATAGCAACATTATAAAGTTTGTGTAGTGTTCTTCATATATTAGGTGTTTCATAGGTATTTGATATTTGGGGCAGAATACACTGCTATTGTAAACAGACTGAATTCGACTTTCTTGGTGTTCAGATCTGTGGCATATGAAGGTTTATTCATTCATCAGAGTGTTCCTTTAAAACAGCAATTAGGTCATCCCTTAAAACCCTCCTGTTTTCTTCGTACTTTGAATAAAATCTGAATTCATTGACATGGCTCACATTCTTACATTATCTGGCCCCTCTCTTGATCTGCTAATCTCATCTTATTACTACTCTCTTGGTCATTTTCTACGCTCAAGCCACAATGGACTTTGTATTTCTCAAATTAGTAAGCTTTTTCTCCGTTGTGACCTCTGTCCTATTACATTTGCCTGTAGCTCTGTGGCTGAAGATCTCATGGCTGTCTCCTTCACCTCATTTAGGTCTCAGCTCAAATGCCCTAGAAGTCTTCTTTGAATAAACAAAATTAACCCAGTTAGTCACAGTCATATATCTTTTATTTTTCTCATTACCACTGTCTGAAATAATTTGGTACAATTATTTGTCCAGTCTGTCTTCTTGTAGAATGTAAGCCTCTTGAGAACAGAGGTTCTATCTGTTCTTCGATGTAACCTCTAGTGACTGGAACAGTACGTGACACTGATTGCTGTTTATGTAACTTAGTGTGTTTTGGGTGGCCTGTAACAGGAAAGCTAACTAGTAAGGACATTTACTAACTCACATAAAAAGAAGTCCAGAGATAGGGTTCAGGGATTTTTGATCTAGTAGCTTACCTGGGTCAAGAGCACAGGTTCTTTCCAATTTTCCACTCTTGCCATCAGTGTCAGCTTCATCTTAAACTAGTTTTTAAGATAGATGCTCAATAGCAGTCAGGGCTACTTGATTCCTCATTCCTGTCCAGTGGGAGAGAGGACAAGAAGTTTCATGTTCTTTCTTAGGAGTAAGAAAATACTTTCACAGATGCTTTTAGCAAACTTTGTATTCTCCTTGTCTCTTTCTGAACCAATCACTTACTCAACAATGGACTTACCATTCAATGCCAAAAGGCCCAGCTCTGTTGGTACAAATGGAGTCCGCTTCCCTTGAATCATCAAGCTCTGAGAAAAGTGGTAGATAACTGAATAAAATTGGGGTGAAAAGGATGATTGTGGTCTGGATTGGTAATCATTTATGTCTTCCATAATTCTAAATAAAAGTATTTTGAGTGAATGAATTCATTCAGTAAATCTGTATTGAATTGTCTAGTATATGCTCAGCACTATACCAGTAAATTATACTGGTATAAATTATACTAAATTATACTTAAATTATACTGGTAAATTATACTGGTATATATATACTAAAAGCAGACTTCTGGCTGAGGAGTGAGCCCAATGCAGGACTTGATCCCAGCGCCCGAGGATCACGACCTGAGCTGAAGGCAGCTGCTTAATGACTGAGCTACCCAAGTGTCCCTATAAAATCTTTATATAAATATTTATATAAATATTTATTCAAGAGAGAGAATGCCTGCACATGTGCACATGAGTTGGGGGGAGTGGTGCAGAGAGAGAGAGAGAGAGAATCCTCAAGCAGACTCCCTGCTGAGCACGAGCCTACACAAGGCTGGATTCCAGGACCCAGAGATCATGACCTGAGCTGAAACCGAGAGTTGGCTGCTTAACCAACTCTGAGCTTCCCAGGTGCCCCTATTCTGTTTCATGAAGTATGCCTGCATTGCTATGAATTGCCCTCTTACTAATTGCTTTTGCTGTCTCCGAATAATTGTTGCATGTTGTCGTATTTTTATTTGCAGTTGTCGCTAGACATTTTTTTTTTTTATTGCTCAGATTCCTCTGATGACCCTGTGGTTGTTTGGTGGTATGTTTAATCCATATGTTTGTGTTTTCTCCTTTTCTTCTTGTAATTGATTTCTAGTTTAATAACATTGTGGTAGGAGAAGGTGCTTGATGAGATTTCAGTATTCTTTAATTTATTGAAACTTGTTTTGTTGTTTAACATGTGATCTGTCAGTGTTCTATGTGCACTTGAGAAGAATGTGTAGTCTGTTGCTTTTGGATGGAATGTCCCATAAATATCTATTATGAACATCTGGTTTAATGTGTTGTTTAAAGTCAGTGTTTTCTTGTTGATTTTCTGTGTGGATGATTTATATAAAGATGTCTGCCATTATTGTTGTGAGTTTCTTCCTTTAGGTCTATTAATACTTTATTTATTTTGGTGTTCCTATGTTGGGTGCATATATATTTATAAATGTTATATCTTCTTGCTGGATTGACCCTTTTATCATTATGTAATGCTTTTCTTTAACTTATTAAAGTATTTTTTAGGGGCATCTGAGTGGCTCAGTTGGTTAAGTGACTGCCTTTGGCTCAGGTCATGATCTTGGAGTCCTGGGATTGAGTCCCACATCAGGCTTCGTGCTCAACGGGGAGTCTGCTTCTCCCTCTGATCTCTCCCCTTTCATGTTTTTTCTCTCTCAAATAAATAAAATCTTTAAGAAAAAGCATTTTTTTATTAAAATTTTTTGTTTAAGATTTTATTTATTTGACAGACAACACGAGTAGATAGAGAAGCAGGCAGAGAAAGAGGAGGAAGCAGGCTCCCCGCTGAGCAGAGATCCCAATGTGGGGCTCGATCCCAGGACCCTGAGATCATGACCTGAGCCGAAGGCAAAGGCTTTAACCCACTGAGCCACCCAGGCACCCCAAGAAAAAATATTTTTTAAAGATTTTATTTATTTGAGAGAGAGAGCATGCACAAGTGGGTAGGGGGAGAGGAAGAGGCAGACTCCCTGCTGAAAGTCATGACTGGAGCCCAGAGGCAGACGCCTAACCAAATGAACCACCCAGGTGCCCCAGAGTCTTTATTTTAAAGTTTATTTTGTCTTTTACAAGCAAAGCTACATAAACTTTCTTTCAGTTCACATTTTCATGGAATATCCTTTTCCTCCCCTTTACTTTCCATCTCTGTGTTACTTCTGAAATTAATCTCTTGTAGGCAGCATATATATGAGTCTTGTTTTTTAATCCATTCAACCACTCTGTACTTTTTGGTTGGGGAATTTAGTCCATTTACATTTAAAGTAATTATTGATAGGTATGTACTTATTGCCATTTTATTAATTGTTTTCTGGCTTTTTTTGTAGTTCTTCTCTGTTTCTTCCTTTTTCTTCCCTTTTGGCTCTATAACCTCCTTTAGTGCTATGTACAGGTTTCTCTTCATTTTCTTTTGTGTATTTACTATAAATTTTTGCTTTGTGGTTACTGTGAGGTTCATAAATGCATCACAGCTTTTTTTTTTTTTTAAAGATTTTATTTATTTATTTGAGAGACAGAGATCACAAGCAGGCAGAGAGGCAGGCAGAGAGAGAGAGAAGCAGGCTCTCCATTGAGCAGAGAGCCCGATGCAGGTCTTGATTCCAGGACCCTGAGATTATGACCTGAGCTGAAGGCAGAGGCTCAAGCCACTGAGCCACACAGGCGCCCCCATCACAGCTTTTTATCTTATGTGACATCAAAAATAAAACATGGGGCGTATAAAAAAGTAGTTTTAGAATGTATTCAAATTTAAGCTGTCATCAACTTAAAATAGGTTGTTATATACATAGATGTTATTTGTGAACCTCACAGTAACCACAAAACAAAAACTTATAGTTCTTAGTGAGTTCTTATAGTTATATTTTTACTACTTTTACCTTTTGATCTTCATACTAGCTTTATAAATGGCTCATCCACTACCTCAACTACATATATTATC
>ML100765.1:17733-51648 GCA_003697995.1 Taxidea taxus jeffersonii | reverse complement strand
AAAAAAAGAAGAAAGAAAAAAAGAGAAACAGGAGTTGGCTGCTTAACTGGGTTAGCTACCCAGGTAGTTATACTAGCTAGGTAGTTATACTACCTAGGTAGCTAAGTTCTTTAGGTCTCTGTTCTTTTATGGATTACTTGTTAGTTATGCTATTTTTTAGTGCAAGTATATTTTAAAACATTTATTTAGTTTATAAGTTATCTTCAATCTTTATACACCAAATATATTAACAACCCCTTCTTTACAGTCTACATTATGAAGATTATGAGATGATACAAACATATTTCATTTATGCTGTCAAAAAAACTTTCTAGGTTCTAACTGGGGCCACCTCTGCCCAGGGTGCTGTGTTGGCAAAACAACACTTAGTTTTGTTTTGTGTCTTTGCAAATACTCTGCTTGATCAAAAACACAGTATATCTAGTCAGCCAATCCCAAATGCCACATCAACTCTGGACTCTGTAATACTTCCTTGTTCCTTCTCACACCAAACAAGATTGACTGTGTAGCGCCAGCCATTCAGACCGTTTTCTCTTTCTCTTCCTTATTCTTTATCCTATAAAACCATTCTGCCTTCTGTCCCCTTTTGCAGCTTTCTGGAGATAATGCTTCATGAAGTATTAAACAAAATTTATTTGTATCACCTAAATTGTCTTCTTTAACAACTTTTAATAATTCTTTTACTTATTTTATGTACTCAAAATGCCAACTGTAAAACAATGTATTTTTTTCAATTTCATAAAGAATGTTTTTCCCTTTGTACTTGTTTCTGTGGAGGTGATTAGGTTCTATTATTGTCTCATGAGTCTTCCTTTAGGAGTTCCTTCTTTCAAGAATTTATTTGCTGCCTCTGACTTCTCTTGGAACTTCTACAAATGACATTAGAACCTTTGGAGAACTGTATTGGCACTTAATTGTATAATGTGCTCAGTAGCTGGCAATGGTTATCGATTTTGGTAACTGGAAGAAAATGATGAAAACTTTTCCTTTTGTGTAAATATTCTCACTTAAAAAGAAACCCAAATAAATAAGTCATAACTAATAAAGATAGTTTCTTTATTGTTTTTAGACTATGATATTTTTACATATTGTAGAAAAATCTTCATAGTATAGACAGTTTTTATTATATAGGTAGAAAAAAATCAATAAAGTTGATTTATTTCTTAAAATCCAAATAAAATGAACAGTGTAGTTGTTAACCACACGTTATCATAACTTTTGAAGATCAATCATGTTAACGCTTACTTCTACCTGATTTTTTTTCCTTTTCTGAAGTGTGAAGTATTATAGCATCTTACAACATCAGATTTCCAAAGAGGAAAAATGCTCCTAGTAGAGGTGGGAAGGAAGAACCTAAGCAGATGTGATTTATCATCACCATTTTTAAAATGAATGCTATAATAATGTCTTAAGAACAAAAACAATGCCAGGTATCTGGAATGAAGATGATAAATTAATTTAGGGCCTTGGGGGCTATTTGAACAATAGCAAAAATAAAATCTTATTTCCATCTCATAAGATAGCAATTTAAATTACAGGGACAGACTATTTCATTGAAATGTGATGATCTGAGGGGGATGAAATTTTAGTGGAATGGGATGAAATGTAAGATAGGGTCAAATGTAAGAATGAAGGATTAGAAATATTAGAAATATTAAAAAGTTGTAGTTAGTGATGAATATGCAATTAGTAGTAAAAGTTATCTTTCTCTATCTCAATTATTTATTCTTTTATTCAGCAAGAAGCTAAAGAAATCCTGTTATATGTCTCACTTTTATACATTTGGGGAAAATTGCTTCATGTTTATAATGGACAGGATCTCAGGATTTCTAAATATTTGGACATATAATGGACAGGACAGGATTTCTAAAATATTAAGTTGGAAAAGAACAAATAAAATTGTAACAATAAAAAATATGGAGAACAGTTCAAAGTTAATCAATTTATTAAATGTGTGTACTTGAGCAAGTAATAACTTCTCTGATCTATATTTTTCTTCTCTAAAGGGAAGCTGAGGGGAGCCTGGGTAGCTCAGGGGGTTAAGCCCCTACCTTCAGCTCAGGTCATGATCTCAGGGTCCTGGGATCAAGTGCCACATCAGGCTCTCTGCTCAGTGGGGAGGCTGCTTCCCTTCTCTCTCTCTGCCTGCCTCACTGCCTACTTGTGATTTCTGTCTGTCAAATAAATAAACAAAATCTTTAAAAACAATAAAAATAAAGTGAAGCTGAAATGGCTGAACTTTACTATCCATTTAAGCTACATTTGTCAACTAGGAGATGAGCTAGACTTGTTGGCAGACTGGCACACTTTCTGGAACTTGCTAACTCTCCTTTTTCTTGGCCAAATTTTATCTCAGCCTATCTACAGCTGCATGAAGCTATCAGGATAGCCACAATCACAAACTTTAAAATAACATCCAAAACTCTTAACCAGAAAGTGTACCTTTAAGCTTAATCTTCCCTTGCTAAAATCTAGTGTGCCAAACTGATAAGCTTAGACTCATCCTGACTCAGCAAAGGAACACAAGGTCTTGTCAGGTTTTTTTTTTTTTTTCATCCAGAGAAACTGGGAGACACTGTGGGTGTCTAAATGTGTGAGAGTGGAAGGGGAGCAGATACCTTCTTTTTCCGGCTTCATATTGGAGAAGGACAGAGAATCTTGACAAAATGACACTGGGGACTAGCATACCCTCGATTATGGGAAACTGGCAAAGTTTATAAAATGAATATATTATGACTGTCCTATAAATGAACTTGTTAAGGTTAGATTAAGTTTGAGAAGAATTAGACCTACTGAGGGGCCCTAGATTTTTCTAATCAAAATTATAATCAAAATATGACTTGCTATGAATGATACGGTTTTATACCAGAACATTGTGTCTGACAAAATTCTCTTTAAGGAGCTAAATTTAGGTCTATGAATAAAAGGTAATGAAAATCTCTTTTTGTGGTATGCCCAGGTTTCTGCAGTTCTTCCCTATGATTATGTTTTTTTTTTTTTTAATCTCTGTAGTCACTATTTTTCTGGTGGACCTCAGAAAAATTCCTTTACATCCTTTAGTTGAGATTTTCTGCCTCTTCTGTGGAAAACCTTTCAGAGACATTGAGAGGATGAGTGCAAGACTGTTCTGAGTTGTTTATCAATGAGCATTTCTTGAATACAGACCGTGTGCTCAGTGACATGGGCTGATGTGGAAGAGTGGACCTCATCCATAGATCTCAAGAGATAGAGATGAAATAAGCAGCAAGCAGCCACATCAAACTTCCTCTCCCTTCATACTTCTAATCTTCCCACTTGACATGAAGATAAGAAGACCTTGACCTGATTTCCCCTTTGCCCAGCCTTGCCCCTCCCCAAATGCGTTCTATTGCAATTAGTAACTCATTAGAGTCCTCTTAAACAAGAGGACTGAAAGTGACAATAGAAATGACATTTTACAGAAGCTGGGGAAGGGAACTGATCAGACTAGTGTCAGAGAGCTAGTTGTTGGAAAACTCATAACTGAAACTCAGGTGTCTTCTCTAGCTCAGTCACAGCTACTCATACTCAGCCTCTCTGACACCAGGCAACTTCCAGAAAATTCTGTAACTCCTTGTAACCTTTTAGAGCTGCTATAACAAACTACTACACACTCTGTGGCTTGATACAGAAGAGATAACTTTGCTCACAGTGCTGGAGGCTAGAAGTCCAAAATCAAGGTGCTAGTAAATCCATGTTTCTTCCAAAGCCTTTAGGTAGACTCCTTCCTTATCTCTTTGTAGATATTTGTGGTGGCCAGCAATTCTTGGCATTTCCTATCTTGTAGATACATCATTCCAATCTCTGCCTCTGCTTTCACATGATCTTCCCTGTGTCTGTCTTTACATCATCTTCCCTCTCCTTATAAGGACACCAGTCATATTAGATTAAGGGCCCACCCTATTCCAGTATGACCTTATCTTAACTAATTACATCTGCAATAACTTTACTTCCAAATACAGTTGACCCTGGTTCAACACAGGTTTGAACTGTGTGGGTCTGCTTATACACAAGAGTTTTTTCAATAAATACAGTACAGTACTGTAAATGTATTTTCTCTTCCTTATGACTTTCTTAATAACATTTTCTTTTCACTAGCTTACTTTACTGTAATCATGTAGTCTATAATACGCATAACATACAAAATATGTGTCAATTGTTTATGTTATTGGGGAGGCTTCCAGTTAATTATTAGTAGTTAAGTTTGGAGGGAGTGTCAAAATTATATGGGAATTTTTTACTGTATCATAGGGTGTTGGTTTCCCTAACCCCTGTGTTGTTCAAGAGTCAACTTTAAGTTCATATTAATAGACATGAGGGCTTAGGAGTTCAACATCATTTTGGTGGGGGAGAGTGTATGCAGTTCAATTCACAACATACCCCATAACATGTAGGCTGGGGCCTACAGAGATCAAGAGGGAGAGTGGAGAAGTCAGTCTCCCTCAGTTGTTTCTGCTGGTGTCATTTGTCATTCAATTTATGTCCCACCAGCAAAGAATGAGAGGAGCTTTGCAAGCAACAAAATAGAGGGGGTTCTTATCACTGTTCGTCTCTTTGCTCTTCCCGAAGCACTTCATGGTCTCCCTTTGGAGAAAAACCATGGCCCTCCCTCTACTCCTCACCCACTGCTTCCTGTCTCTCCATCAGGGACTGTAAGCCTCACTTGCCTGGCCTGGTACACAGTCATTACTCGCTGACCTGGCAGAGAGCATCACAATGGCTAATGGAAACTTTCTCCTCAGCATAAACCATGCAGTTCTCTAATTTGTTTAGCTAAACTGCATTAG
This sequence comes from Taxidea taxus jeffersonii, assembly GCA_003697995.1. Taxonomy (NCBI): domain Eukaryota; kingdom Metazoa; phylum Chordata; class Mammalia; order Carnivora; family Mustelidae; genus Taxidea; species Taxidea taxus. The sequence continues at coordinate 46,843 of ML100765.1, read as the reverse complement.
TCATACTGAAAGTTTTATTATCAGAGTCAAATACAGGAAGCTGGAGCGGACATGCTGTATTTTAAAAAATTAAAGCATTTTTAAAAATAAGCTTGGCATATTGATTAGCTAATTTTCTAAACAAGAGTCTCATTCCTTTTAATCCTCGGCATTACTGTAAATTCTATTTCCGTCTATAGGTCATACTGTTCAAAATAGGATTAAAAAAAACCTCCAACAATGACACACTCATATTTCATGTTAGGTTTTGCTTGAAGATCACCTTTGCTAAGATATTATTGATTTGGGTGAGAGAGGTATGGCCCTGGATTTCTACAAGACCTTGCCTCTGTAAATTTAGAAGGATGAACAGAGATTCTTTGCCTAAGTTGAAACTTACAGTTTATACTCATAAATGTGATTTTTGTATGTTTTCCTGGTCATCCAAGAGAAGAAGTTGTGGGCAATTATTCTGTCATTTCTATGGAGGTCAGTTCTTTCACGTATTTTTGATTTCTTTTAGCCTTTTCTAGGAGTAAAACCTTAAGCATGTCTTTTCTCACTCTCAGTATACTTGTTGTCATGGTTGTTTGTCTATAACAGATAGGGAACAAATGGCCTTTGTCAAGGACTCAATCAGTGCTACTGGACAAGCCTTATTATTATTGTGTCAGACATATTGCTAGTGAGCTAGATCTTGGTAGATGAGTGAGCCTTTTCATCATAGTGCCTAATGTTTTATAGAGACTATTACTTAGATTTCAAGTGTGTTATCATATACTCAGCTCACTTGAAATTTTCCCTTCCAAATAAGCCTGATTGATAGCAACTTCCATTTTGTTAGATTCTCTATTATTATTTTCACTGCTGAGAAAGGGGCTCATATTATAGTAAGTCTCAGTAATCTGTTGCATAACAATAAAGAACAAACAGATGACTATTTCTTAATCTAAGGTTAAAAACAGAATTTCTTATTCTTGGTCCTGAACTCAGTCACTTCTACAGTGAAGGTTTTACTAGACCCCTATATTGATGAAAACTCCTCATATTACAAGAGCAGAGGGAAAGTCTGTGATTTGAAAATTCTCAGATTAATCATCCTACAGTTAAATGTTTTAGGTTTGGTGGATTGAGAATGTGCTAAAGAGGAAAAAAATTAACTTGAAAGAAAATGGTGAAAAGGTTTATGTGTTTTCCTCCAAAGTTTAACTCAAATAATTAAATTAGAAAACCAATCACTTTATGTTTGCTCCTGGAATTTATTTGGGATAAGCAATTTATTTAGTAGATTCTGCAGTTGCCAAGTTAATTTTTTAATGACATTTGCAAATGGATCAGACAGAGTAACATTACCTCCTTCTCCCTGCAAAAAGAAAAAAAAAACAGCACCAAAAATAAATGTTGTAGGCATAGCTCTCACATAATTCAAATGACCCAATTCAGTGTTTGAAACTAGTCTAAATGGCTTTACCCATCCCTACCTCTGTCCTCCCACGCTGGAAATATGCTCCTCTGTAAGATGTCTTCATGATGAATGAGCTAATGTTTATGAAGCACTTAGAGATCCTTGGGCAAGACACTATCTAATTACAAAGTATAGTTCTCATTATTAAATGGAAGCTATTTTCCCCCTGTGTTTTTTGTTATCCATACCATTTCCATGCCATACATTCCTGATGGTTTCCATTGCAAAGTGGAATCAGCTTCTTAAAAATAAGGGGGGGGGGTATGAGAGCTCAATAATTTTAAGTCACAGTGCATTGCACATGCCCAGAAAAGCCTAGATCACTTCCAAATTCAAGGACTAATAAAAATTGGAAGCACTCCAGTAATTTTAAATTGCTTTGCACATTGAAGAGTGATTTAAAATCATTGAAGTGATTCAATTTTTTTTATATATGCACTTCAATTTAGAAGTGAGTCAGACAGACAGCATCATAGTGTAGAATAGAAGTCCAAGACATTGAATTACTGTTTAAAAAGTTAAGAATTAGACTAAAATATAACTGGAGGAACTAAGATCAAACAATCACCAGAGCCGATTGGACCATTAAGTTGAAGGGCCATGGTGAAGTTCTGGACACATTTTCCAAGGCCTGTCTTTACCTTGTGTGTGGCCATATCTTTTCCTTCTGAACTAACAGTATTTATAGTCCTATTGCTAATTTGTAAATTAGTCTATGTATATGTGTTTTAACATTTTTTCAGCTTTAATTTTTAATACTGTTATTTATTTTGTCTGGTCATTTAATTTTCATGTGAATTAAAATTTATGTAGAAATATAATATGAGTTACAAATGTAATCAACATATGTAATTTAAAAATTTCCAAGGCCACATTTAAAAAGAAAAATGTGAAATTATCTTAATAGTATATTTTATTTAATCTAATATATCTAAAATATGGCATTTTAATGCATTATTAACAAGCAAAATTATTGAGATATTTCACATTCTTTCTTTCTTTCTTTCTTTCCTTTTTTTTTTGTCTTTGAAATTGGGTACGTATTTTACACTTACAGCACATCTCAATTTATAGTGGCTGTACTTCAAATGCTCGATAGCCACATGTTGCCTATGGCTACCATATTGGACAGTGCAACTATAGACTATAAGCACCTTGAAGTTATGAACTGTGTTCTCTACTTTGCAATCCCAGTTATACTTTGGTTTTATGTTTTTAATTACTTTTGCCATCTCACTTTACTTTGTGACTGTAATAGCCGACAGTGCAGGTTTATTAGCATAAAAAGAAAAGAAAACAAAGGAAAACTGAACAATCCAGTGATCATTCTTCAGGCCCCATGCAGTTTGACAACACATTTACCTGAACTATGTATAGGATTGAAACAGAAAGCTGACATATGGAGTTTCCTGAAAGCCAGAGGCTGAATTTTAGCATCTGTGCATATATGCATAAAATTCAAACATGGCCAAGGAAAAGACCTATTAACTGTGACAGAAAGAAAAAGGAAATACAAGAATAATTTTTGGCCATCAAATTGAGTAAGAGTTTATTCACAGCTACAAAGAAAAGGATCATCATTTTCCCAGTAAAGACTCTGGCCAATGATTGGTTCCTATCTCAAGTCTCTGCTGGAAAAGGCATTCTACGCCCAGGGGACAGATTTTTCAGAGCCTCCCAGGGCAGCCGTGGATATGAGTAAATGTAAAAAAGATGGCACCACACAGTGGATGTATTGTCAGGAAAGCAAATGATTTTACATGACTCAGAGCGAAGAAAGGATGTATAAGGCCACAAATGACAGTTTGATGGATAGAGGTGGATGGCCAAAAAGAAACCTCACCTAACATTCTTTCCTTGAAAAATCCTCCACTGAAGAATTTCATTCAACTACACTGCATTTTCCCCCCTTTTTTGGCCATTGAATTATTTATTTGCCTAATTTTAAGAGCAGTGTATGTTCTTTACAGCAATGTTGAAAGTACAAGAAAGAAAAATAATAAGGAAAGATGGCCTTCCTTCCCACCAGGCAGAGGAAATCATTGTCACCATTTTGATTTATTTCCTTCCAGTCTTTCTTTTATGGATTTTCATGTAGTTGACATATTACTGTGCTTTCTTCATTTTGCATTTTAGTGTGAGCATTTTCCTGTGTAATTAAAAACCTCTTAGACCACAATTGACTTTGTTACTCCAATAACTTTTCCATTATAAATGATTCTGTGATGAACATCTTTTCACCTAAATCCTTTTCTACATTTTGAGTTATTTGCTTAAAATAGATTGCAAGAGAAATTACTGGGTCAAATAGTATAAGCTTTCATGAGAGTTTTGAAAACATATTGCTGCACTCTCTTCAAAAAAGGCTACATTTTCCTTTCAATAGATATTTCTACCATGTTGGCACACAATATAAAACCAGATCGTCTTGACATCCTTAGTTTTAGTTTTGTTTTCCAAATTGGTGTTTTAATTCTTCTTATGTATATTTGTTCATAATATTCCATAAGTTGTTTTCAATAACTTGGTGAAGTATCCCCACCCCACCCCAGCAGCAATGTGCCTTCAGCATCTACTCAAGCTATTTGTGAACAGACATAGAAGAGAGCCTTTGGAAATATTGAACTCCATTAAAATGTATTATTTCCGGGCACCTGCATGGCTCAGTGGGTTAAAGCCTCTGCCTTCAGCTCGGGTCATGATCCCAGGGTTCTGGGATTGAGTCCCATATTGGGCTCTCTGCTCAGCGAGGAGCCTGTTTCCCTCTCTCTCTGCCTGCCACTCTGCCTACTTGTGATCTGTCTCTCTGTCAAATAAATAAATAAAATCTTTAAAAAATGTATTAATTGCCTTAATTTCCGCAGATAGATTATGGAAAAAAGATTTTGGGGAATGATTCCATTCTATGTATTCTAAGAAAGCACCATTTTATAACCATCACTTCTGTTGCCTGGTGAACAAATTATCTTTTAAGGTTTGTAATAACATGCATTTTTTGAGAATTTGCTATATTCCAGATACTTTATATCTGGATTTTGTCATTTTATCCTAACAATAACTGCATGAGAAAGACACCATTATCAGTGCCTTTTTAATTAAGGGACTTCAGCCTTAGAGGCTGAGAATAAGTAACTTACTCATGTTATGATTCTGTTAAATATCAGAGTCAAAATTCAAACCTAGAATTGAGAGAGTCTGTTTTGAGAATAATTGCCTCTTCTTAACTATCTACTGCCAAAATGCTATCAAACCTCACATTTGTTTAGATCTTCCTTCCCCCGTATCCCCAGGATCTCCTATACATTCCATTTGCTTTGTATCGTAACTCTTCCTTGTGCATATCTGTTTCCCTGCTGACTTAAGTTTCTGGAGAGCAAGTTGGTCTGCTCGTCCTCATATCTCTACTGGCACCTCATAGGTGCTCAAGAAACATTGGTTGAATAAATGTTGAGAATCATAATTCTTGGAAGAGAGATGTAAAATGATATTTTGTGATGTAATTTTTTAAATTTTTTTATTATGTTATGTTTAGTCACCATACAGTACATCATTAGTTTTCGATGTTGTGTTACAAAAAGTATGTAATCTTTGCAGGGTAGATGATCTTGCTCTTATGAGTGAAAATAATCACCCAAAGAAGAGAAACTGAATAGTTTAGTAGTTTGAGAATTTTGGCTACTAAAATGACACTTAGGGTACTCTGGGTTATATTTGGCCTATAATATAAAGCAAAAAAAAAAAAAAAAAAAAAAAACAAAAAAAAAAAAAAAGCCAACACCTTTTCATAGATTTCCTAACTATTATAAACCAAAACCCCATCTTTTTTTAACAAGTCTAAATTGATCTATAGTAACTTAGTTAGAGGTTATGTTTTCATAACTTCATGGTTTCAATTGTTTTACTTTGTTTGTTTGTTTTTTTTAAGTGCAGCTAAGCATTGTGAACCCACACAAACAAAACAAAAAAGGGGTTTGCGCACTTTGGAAATGGCGAAGCATGATACTCGTGGCTTTATTCAGCAACTCAAGGGGGCCAGTATATCCAGCATTGCAGTCTACCACATTAAGAGAAATGAGACTCCTTAGGCAGTTGGAATGTTTAAAAACTGAGTAGCAAGGAAACCACTTAATGACTCTTGTATGTGTTTATGACTTCTGTGTGATTTTTTAAAATAAGGATGGATGTGTTCTTTGCAGAGGAAAGATTTGGGAAACACCAAATTCTCAGGTTAAGACCCAAGAATGACAAAATGTCTTCCTCACAAAGAATTTCTATGTTTTAAAAAATGGTTTTAAGTACAATGACCAAGAAACGAGCTTCCACTTGTCTGCATCATGCAGTTTTGGAAGGAATGATGCATCTTTAGAATATCTCAAGGTCATATTTAGAAATATGCCTATTTTACTCTTGCTATTTATTCAATATTTAAAGATAAAGGACCACTTTGGAGCTTTTGCACACACTATCTTTGATTTTATGTCTATTTTATGGGCAGTGGAGTTTGGCGTTATTATTTATATTTAGTTTCTTTCCTTTACATTACTGCATTGCTATACCTAAGTGAAATTAATGTGGGAAAAATGCAGTTGAACATAAAAAAACGATATAGGGGTATGGTTAGGGTTAGGAACTTTTATATATATTCCTAGAAGCACATTATTTATACATAAGTGGATATTCTTTATATATATGTATATGCATATATGTTTATTTTGTGTATATATGTATATGTATATGTATATGTATATCTTTGACATTTTTATAAGCATACGTATGGGGATTTTCTAAAATATCTCTTTGTAGAATTCCCCCTTTCTCTTTTATATTCCCACAGTGTTCTATGCCTTCTGTTTTCAGAAGTATATGGAAACTAATTTCAAAATATACTTAGACAAAGAATAATTTTTTCTCATATCATTTATTCACGGATTACCAATATGTTCGCAATGAGAGGCACCAGTTTTTTTAGAAATCTGAACATTTTTCTAATCATTAATCACAAGAATGATCCCTAGTGGTGTGATTTGAATGTTTGGGTGGCTCAATGTGGTGTCTATGCAGAGATGGAGAATGTACTGGGTGAGTCCTAGAAAAAGGTGAGTGGTGAGCAGAAACAATCTGTGACTAAGTAGCAACATTCTGAAAAGAAGAGTGACAACTGATATCAAAAGTAGATGAAGTGGCACCAAGGAGATATTCTGAAAATTGCAGTCAATAAGGGATTGAAATTGAAGGGTAAAAATCTTGATGAGATACTATGGAACTGACTTCAAATACTTTATAAAATTTTTCCTAATAACTTTCTTTGCTTGCACTGTTTGTGTCCAGATTTCACTACTCTGTATTGACTTAAATGTATTATTCATGTTCTAGTTGAACCTCAGGGTAAAATCTCTCCAAATCTACGTGGATTTAAGTTCTCCTTTGGTGCCATCAGAATTCTAGTCCAATTCACATAGGTTAATGTGGATAAGGAAACTGGTTTTTAATAGAGACTAGAATCACATCCTGATTTCAGGCATATGTTTTGAGTGAAGTGGGGACAGAATACTATTAGCAAAGCAAAATCCGAGATTCAAAACCATGGGTGGGAACAGTGGTGGAGCAAGTAGCTATTAGGTATCAACCATTACTTTTCCAGCATAGACAGATGAACTGTAATGGTCCAGTTAGACTTGCTCTTCCACCTGAGGAGGCCTTGCTTATAAATAGTAAATATTTCACCAGAATTTACCTGTGAAGTGAGTCAGGACAGTCAACTGACCTTGATAAATTCTAGACCAGATCTGGAGTTTCTCATAGGTACTTCAGGGAATACTATAGTAAAGGGTAGGCTAGGGCGGGAAGGAGAATAATAAAAAAAAAGTGTTTTCTTCCCACTTCAATCAGAGTATTCTATATGGTATTTCACTTGAATAAAGAAAGGGCTTTAGCATTGAAAGTACTCTAAGGACATCTGCTTTAGATAATTATTTACATACACACTGAAGTAATGTCCACCTACTTCACTGAAAATAAAAGTCCATATATTTCACAGATAGTAAAAACCATCAGCACTGATTACTGCCTTGGGGCATAATAGGTTTTTTTTAATAGAAGAACTCTATGTTGAATAATAAGAAAGATCAGTGCCTCCTGTGGTTGTTAAGCAAAACTGTCCCAAAGCAACACAGACCTTGTTGGATGTTGATATCTTTTTATAAACAGCTCTGACATAATCAAGGTTAACGTGAAGTACTAATGCAGGTTATAGTAGGAGGCAGTAGTCATTGAATACCATAGTTGTTGAGGAAGTCATAGGTACTGAAAAGGATGCACTGAGGCCTAAAGATAATGTGAGCATGCTGGGTAGTTCTAGGTGTTCAATATCAGTGGCTATAGCAATCTTAGAACACTGGACTAGGTAGAGGATAGCTCTCTGGTTTTCAGTAGCATGGAGATGTGTTCTAGGAACTTGATTCAGAACAAATTCACATTCTTCAAACTGCTTACATTTGGAATGTGTTGATGCAGATTCTCTGAATAAATTGGTAGTGTGAGGCTAGGCTATAAAATAGGCCCAGATATTACATTGGAATATAGTATTGCCTCTCCTCAGGAATAAAGAAAACTATTCTAGAACTTCTGAAAGAGGACGATATCACAAGATACTTATATTACCTCTGTGATATCAATGTATACACAGTAAGTTTGTGAGTCATCCAGAGGATATCTAGTCCATGTGTGTTGGATCATTAACCTAATATGAAACTGTGCCTCTAAGAGGCTAATCAGACTGAGTCAGAAATTTTTGTTGTCATACTCCAGAGGCATAAAATTTGTTTTGAATATGGTGATCAGTATCTTGACAGAGTGGTCAAGAAAAAAAACCAAACAAACCATTGTAGACCAAGTCTTGGTTTGGATTTCAGAAGGTTGATCACTTTATATATCACCATTAAATGTATATGAAAAGCATGGGGACATTTTATATTGTTGATGAGTAATTTTAATGTTCATATTTTCATTTTCCAAAATGTCTTGCTATGACTTTGAATTACATTTATGATCAGAAAGATAATGAAATCATTAAAGTTTTTATCTCTCCTACTGGCTCAGGTTTTAAATAGAACTTAGTTCTTATCTAAATGTTATAAGAAAGCAAGAGCACTCCAGTATCAATTAATTGAACGAGAAGACTAAATGAGAGGTTTTGGACGATTCTCATAAAAACTCTTCAGATACTCCAGAGATGGAGCAAAGACATGGGTCAGTTATGAAGAACTTACTCTTCTTTTTTCTTTTCTTTTTTATTAACATATAATGTATTATTAGCCCCAGAGGTACAGGTCTGTGAATTGTCAGGCTTACACACTTCACAGCACTCACCATAGCACATACCCTCCCCAATGTCCATAACCCAATAACCCTCTCCCTACCCCCATACCCCTAGCAACCCTCAGTTTGTTTTGTGAGATTAAGAGTCTCTTATGGTTTGTCTCCCTCCTGATCCCATCTTGTTTCATTTTTTCCTTCCCTAACCCTCAAGCCCCCCACTTTGCCTCTCAAATTCCTCATATCAGGGAGATCAAATGATAATTGTCTTTCTCTGATTGACTTATTTTGCTCAGCATAATAACCTCTAGTTCCATCCACATCATTGCAAATGGCAAGATTTCATTTCTTTTGATGGCTACATAGTATTCCATTGTATATATATACCACTTCTTCTTCACCCATTCATCTGTTGATGGACATCTAGGTTCTTTCCATAGTTTGGCTATTGTGGACATTGCTGCTATAAACATTTAGGTGCACGTGCCCCTTTGGCTCACTACGTTTGTATCTTTATGGTAAATACCCAGTAGTGCAATTGCTGGATCGTAGGGTAGCTCTATTTTCAACTTTTTGAAGGACCTCCATGTTGTTTTTCAGAGTGGCTGCACCAGCTTGCATTCCCACCAACAGTGTAGGAGGGTTCCCCTTTCTCTGCATCCTTGCCAGCATCTGTCGTTTCCTGACTTGTTAATTTTAGCCATTCTGACTGGTGTGAGGTGGTTTCTCATTGTGGTTTTGATTTGTATTTCCCTGATGCTGAGTGATGTGGAGCACTTTTTCATGTGTCTGTTGGCCATCTGGATGTCTTCTTTGCAGAAATGTCTATTCATGTCTGCCCATTTCTTGATTGGATTATTTAGAATTTACTCTTCTAAGAGGCAGAAATTGCACCTGTTAGCTATAGTCCAGATTCTTAGCAAAAAAAAAAAAAAAAAAAAGGGAGCAATTCTTTGTAAAGTAATAAAAAATATTATAGCTAGCTGGGCAGACTTTGGTAGAATTATGTCATGTTCCATGTGATGCAGAAAGTGGAAGGAAAAAAAAATACGGTGGTCTATTTAGCCAGTACTACATAATTCAGTAATATTTGAGATACTATCAATAATCTCTCCCAGCAATAAACAGATACATTTTGTGAGCTAAAAAAACAGAGCTAGACAGCGAGTGGGAAGTTAGTACTGAGTCCATTAAAGGAATTTCTGAAATCTAGTGCAAAGAAGCTGTTCAGGTCAATGAGAGGACTGTATTCAACTATCAGTAAATGAACACCTGTTTTCTTTCCAGGAATATTTCGAAATTTTGCTAATTACTTTCTGCTCCCACAGGATTATCATTACTTAATTTCCATCATGTATAACACTTTTGTCCAATGATACTACTTTTTTCTCACACACTTAGCTTCAGACACTTATATTCACATGTATTCCAAGATCATCAAGTTAAGGGACTTTTGATGAGGCCACAATGAATACAACCATGTTTCAAATGTATTCTCCCATGTACATTTATTAATATTGTTGCATATTTCCTGTCACTCTCAAGGTCCCTAAGGCTTTGATGATATCTTTTCTTCATTTATATCATATTACAAAAGAATTGCCTCTCAAATACTGCCATAATTATTGACTTCCATAATGGCCACTTTAATTGAAATCATTTGGGATTTCCCAAAGGTAGTCATTCAAGTGCAATATAAAACAATGACCTATTAGCAGCTTTGGAATGCTACTCATTATTAACAAGGTGAAGTCCCCTTGCATCCATCTTTTATGCAAGGATTATATCATTTCAACAGGAACAAATCTAGTTCTCTTCAGGATTCTGTCAGCAACACTGGGCTTACCATACACCTTATTAATTCACTCCTCATGCCATGCTCGTTATTAATTTAGATAATTTATATGTGAATTTGGTTATCATTCATAATAAGATTAATTATTCTTAGAATTGGAGATTGTCAGTGAATCCTAAAATTCTCATAGAAATTCCTATTTCATAGACATCTTAATGAATTGGCAGACATTGTGATCCTAACTGGGACATTATAAAAATAGTCTCCCTTTGATAAGGTGGATTTAGAACCAATTACTTACCTTAATATAATTTTAACCAGAACTTTACTAACAGGAACCATAACTGACTATTTTTGCATTCAATTTATATGGGTAAGTAATATCTAATAATTTATTCTCTCAACATATTTATTGAAGACTTCATTATGTGTATTGTTCTAGGTCCTAAGATCAGCACTTTTTTATCAAGAAATAATTCCAGTACATATCCTATTATTTGGTACACATTTATTTATGTTCTTTCACTAAATGGAGACATTAAGCTGATTTATTTTCAAAAAGAATTTCAACAATAATATTGAAACAGAAAGTGATTACTCTGAATTAAGAATAGCAACAACAACAACAGCAACACAATTAACTTCAATTCCTAATGACGAAAGTACTCCATCTTGAGTGAATTGTGATTCTGCTTTATTTGGCACCATAGGACCTATAAGTTATCTGTGAACTAAATGCAAGCTTTTTAGTAGCTGAGTAAAATAAAGGAGATGACTCTGAAGTCAGTGGGTGCTACAGTAAGCTGTTCAAAGCTTTCTTATTTTTTAATAGATATAGTTATTATAATGTCAAAACACATCACTCCTTTTTCAATTCAGAGATCTTTACCTTAACAAGTTCTTTAGTGTTATCATGTCTTTATATGCAAAATTCCTATTGCTCAATATATTGCTAAGATAAGACTTTATAGAGATTAGGTGAAGTTTTAAACTTTATAACAGAAATAAGCAAACTGTCTTTTAGACATTTACTGATACTATGTCATGTTATTTAGATTCCTATTTAACAGTTCACTAATTCATTTTATTTTTGAATTTCTGTTCAGCTGAATTAACTATTCAGTAACAAAAGTCTTGCACATAATGTTTATTTATCATCACTACTCTCCACACAATAAATATTTGGCAAAACCTAACCAATTTGACCAGCATCTTCAAGATAGTGAGAATATGCTCCTAAAGTCTACAAAATGAACTGCTATTCAAATATCCTAAAGTTTCAGACATGTTTGACAGAAGATAATAGAAAACTTGAAATAAAAGCTCTAAGTTTTCTGAGATTTGTCAGTATGAACTCACCTTGTGATGTTATTTCAATTTTATATTCTGAATTTAATATATGTTATTTTTGTGTTTATCTCTCATTAGTTCTTGCTATTCCTGTGGTTGCTTGTTATTCTTATCAAATAGCATAGATTTATGCTTAGATTTTTGGCAGTGTGAACAATGAGCAAGGGATTTATTTACCTTTAAATGATCATCTATACTGAGTTGCACAAAGCATCACATTCATGTTAGTTTTATATGAGCCCCTGCATTTTACATTCCCTGTATAGATCTGCTTTGAATTACAGCAGGGTTACATTCCAATAACCATCATAAGTTCAAACTATCATAAGCTGAAAATGTATTTAATCCACCTAACCTACCAAAAGTCATAGCGTAGCTCGGCCTACTTCAGATGTGTTCAGAGCACTTACATTAGCCTATAGTTGGGCAAAACCATTTTACACAAAGCTTATTTTAAAAGACACATTAAAAGATGCTCAGCATCACTCATCATCAGGGAAATAAAGATCAAAACTACAATGAGATACCACCTCACCCTTATCAGAATGGCTAAAATTAAACACAGGAAACAACAGATATTGGAAAAATTTTAATAAAGGGTAACCATCTCAAACTGTTGGTAGGACTGCAAACTGGTGCATCCACTCTGGAAAACAGTATGGAGTTTCCTCAAAGAGTTAAAAATAGAACTACCCTATAATCCAGCAATTACACTGTTAGGTATTTACCCAAAGGATACAAAAATACTTACTCAAGGGGACACATGCACCCCAGTATTTATAGCAAAATTATCAACAATAGCCAAATTATGGAAAGAGCCCCAAGTACATCAACTGATGAATGAATAAAGAAGATATGTTTTATATAAATGTATATATATTTATACATCATATAAATTATTACATATAATATATAATTTATATTTATACTAAATTTATATACATATAATATATATACCTATATATCATATAAACATTACATAAAATATAATATGTATTTATATGTTTAATATTTAATAAATGTGTAAACAAATGTATGCATTTATTAATAAATATATAATTTTATGTTATAAAAATTATAAAATTATAAATCATAATAAAATAAACATAATAAATGTATAGATATAATATTTGATATAATTTACTTATTTATTATTTAATATTTAATTTAATTTAATTTTCTTTAATTTTTAAAATTTTTTGTAAACATATAATGTATTATTAGCCCCAGGGGTACAAGTCTGTGAATCGCCAGGTTTACACACTTCACAGCACTCACCATAGCACATACCCTCCCCAATGTCCATAACCCCAACACCCTCTCCCTCCCCCCCTCCCCCCAGCACCCCTCAGTTTGTTTTGTGACATTAAGAGTCTCTTTTGGGGGGTGCCTGGGAGGCTCAGTGGGTTAAGCCTCTGCCTTTGGCTCAGGTCATGATCTCAAGGTCCTGGAATAGAGCCCCGCATCGGGCTCTCTGTTCAGCAGGGAGTCTGCTTCTTCCTCTCTCTCTGCCTGCCTTTCTGCCTATTTGTGATCTCTGTCAAATAAATAAATAAAATCTTAAAAAAAGGGTTTGTCTCCCTCCCGATCACATCTTGTTTCATTTATTCTTTTCTTATCCCCCAACCCACCCCTGTTGGATCTCCACTTCCTCATATCAGGGAGATCATATCATAGTTGTCTTTCTCCGACTGACTTATTTCACTAACATAATACCCTCTAGTTCCATCCACATCGTTGCAAATGGCAAGATTTCATTTCTTTTGATGGCTGCACAGTATTCCATTGTATATATATATACCACTTCTTCTTTATCCATTCATCTGTTGATGGACATCTAGGTTCTTTCCATAGTTTGGCTATTGTGGACATTGCTGCTATAAACATTTGGGTGCACATGCCCCTTTGAATCACTACGTTTGTATCTTTAGGGTAAATACCCAGTAGTGCAATTGCTGGATCGTAGGGTAGCTCTATTTTCAACTTTTTGAAGGACCTCCATGTTGTTTTCCAGAGTGGCTGCACCAGCTTGCATTCCCACCAACAGAGTAGGAGGGTTCCCCTTTCTCTGCATCCTTGCCAGCATCTGTCATTTCCTGACTTGTTCATTTTAGCCATTCTGACTGGTGTGAGGTGGTATCTCATTGTGGTTTTGATTTGTATTTCCCTGATGCTGAGTGATGTGGAGCGCTTTTTCATGTGTCTGTTGGCCATCTGGATGTCTTCTTTGCAGAAATGTCTGTTCATGTCCTCTGCCCATTTCTTGATTGGATCATTTGTTCTTTGGGTGTTGAGTTTGCTAAGCTCTTTATAGATTTTGGATACTAGCCCTTTATCTGATATGTCATTTGCAAATATCTTCTCCCATTCTGTCAGTTGCTTTTGGTTTTGTTGACTGTTTCCTTTGCTGTGCAAGAGCTTTTGATCTTGATGAAGTCCCAATAGTTCATTTTTTCCCTTGCTTCCCTTGCCTTTGGCGCTGTTCCTAGGAAGAGTTGCTGCAGCTGAGGTCAAAGAGGTTGCTGCCTGTGTTCTCCTCAAGGCTTTTGATGGATTCCTTTCTCACATTGAGGTCCTTCATCCATTTTGAGTCTATTTTCATGTGTGGTGTAAGGAAATGGTCCAATTTCATTTTTCTGCATGTTGGCTGTCCAATTTTTCCAACACCATTTGTTGAAGAGGCTGTCTTTTTTCCATTGGACATTCTTTCCTGCTTTTTTTCTGGGCTCTCTATTCTGTTCCATTGATCTATGTGTCTGTTTTTGTGCCAGTAACATACTGTCGTGATGATGACAGCTTTGTAATAGAGCTTGAAATCCAGAATTGTGATGTCACCAACTTTGGCTTTCTTTTTCAATATTCTTTTGGCTATTCGAGGTCTTTTCTGGTTCCATATAAATTTAGGATTATTTGTTCCATTTCATTGAAAATAATGGATGGGATTTTGATAGGAATTGCATTAAATGTGTAGATAGCTTTAGGTAGCATAGACATTTTCACAATATTTCTTCTTCCAATCCATGAGCATGGAACATTTTTCCATTTCTTTGTGTCTTCCTCACTTTCTTTCATGAGTACTTTATAGTTTTCTGATTATAGATTCTTTGCCCCTTTGGTTAGGTTTATTTCTAGGTATCTTACGGTTTTGGGTGCAATTGTAAATGGGATTGACTCCTTAATTTCTCTTTCTTCTGTCTTGTTGTTGGTGTAAAGAAATGCAACTGATTTCTGTGCTTTGATTTTATATCCTCACACTTTACTGAATTCCTGTACAAGCTCTAGCAGTTTGGGAGTGGAGCCTTTTGGGTTTTCCACATATAGTATCATATCATCTGCAAAGAGTGATAGTTTGACTTCTTTGCAGATTTGGATGCCTTTAATTTCTTTTTGTTGTCTGATTGCCGAGGCTAGGACTATGTTGAATAGCAGTGGTGATAACAGATATCCCTGCCGTGTTCCTGACCTTAGCAGAAAAGCTCTCAGTTTTTCTCCATTGAGAATGATATTTGCGGTGGGTTTTTCATAGATGGCTTTGATAATATTGAGGTATGTGCCTTCTATCCCTACACTTTGAAGAGTTTTGATTAGGAAGGGATGCTGTACTTTGTCAAATGCCTTTTCAGCATCTATTGAGAGTATCATATGGTTCTTTTTCTTTTGTTAATGCATTGTATCACATTGATTGATTTGCGGATGTTGAACCAACCTTGCTGCCCTGGAATAAATCCCACTTGGTCATGGTGAATAATCCTTTGAATGTACTGTTGGATCCTATTGGCTAGTATTTTGGTGAGAATTTTCGCATCTGTGTTCATCAAGGATATTGGTCTGTCATTCTCTTTTTTGGATGGGATCCTTGTCTGGTTTGGGGATCAAGGTGATGCTGGCCTCATAAAATGAGTTTGGAAGTTTTCCTTCCATTTCTATTTTTTGGAACAGTTTCAGGAGAATAGGAATTAATTCTTCTTTAAATGTTTGGTAGAATTCCCCTGGGAAGCCATCTGGCCCTGGACTTTTGTTTGTTTGGAGATTTTTGATGACTGTTTCAATCTCCTTATTGGTTATGGGTCTGTTCAGGTTTCTATTTCTTCCTGGTTCAATTTTGGCAGTTTATATGTCTCTTGGAATGCATTCGTTTTTTCCAGATTGTCAAATTTGTTGGCGTAGAGTTGCTCATAGTATTTTCTTATAATTGTTTGTATTTCTTTGGTGTTGGTTGTGACCTCTCCTCTTTCATTCATGATTTTATTTATTTGGGTCCTTTCTCTTTTCTTTTTGGTAAGTCTGGCCAGGGGTTTATCAATCTTATTAATTCTTTCAAAGTACCAGCTCCTAGTTTCATTGATTTGTTCTATTTTTTTTTGTTTGTTTCTATTTCATTGATTTCTGCTCTGATCTTTATTATTTCTCTTCTCCTGCTGGGTTTAGTCTTTCTTTGTTGTTCTTTTTCCAGCTCCTTTAGGTGTAGGGTTAGGTTGTGTATTTGAGACCTTTCTTGTTTCTTGAGAAAGGCTTGTACTGCTATATACTTTCCTCTCAGGACTGCCTTTGCTGTGTCCCACAGATTTTGAACAGTTGTGTTTTCATTATCATTTGTTTCCATGGTTTTTTTCAATTCTTCTTTAATTTCCTGGTTGATCCATTCATTCTTTAGAAGGATGCTGTTGAGTCTCCATGTATTTGGGTTCCTTCCAAATTTCCCCTCGTGATTGAGTTCTAGCTTCAGAGCATTGTGTTCTGAAAATATGCAGGGATTGATCCCAATCTTTTGATACCAGTTGAGACCTGATTTATGACCCAGGATGTGATCTATTCTGGAGAATGTTTCATGTGCACTAGAGAAGAATGTGTATTCTGTTGCTTTGGGATGGAATGTTCTGAATATATCTGTGATGTCCATCTGGTCCAGTGTGTCATTTAAGACCTTTATTTACTTGTTGATCTTCTGCTTGGATGATCTGTCCATTTCAGTGGGGGGAGTGTTAAAGCCCCCTACTCTTATTGTATTATTGTCAGTGTGTTTCTTTGATTTTGTTATTAATTGGTTTATATAGTTGGCTGCTCCCATGTTAGGGGCATAGATATTTAAAATTGTTAGATCTTCTTGTTGGACAGACCCTTTGAGTATGATATAGTGTCCTTTCTCATCTCTTATTATAGACTTTGGCTTAAAATCTAATTGATCTGATATAAGGATTGCCACCCCAGCTTTCTTCAGATGTCCATTAGCATGGTAAATTATTTTCCACTTTCAATCTGGAGGTTTTTTGGTTTAATGTGAGTTTCTTGTAGGCAGCATATTGATGGGTTTTGTTTTTTTATCCATTCTGAAACCCTTTGTCTTTTGATTGGGGGGCATTTAGCACATTTACATTCAGGGTAATTATAGAGAGATATGAATTTAGTGCCATTGTATTGCCTGTAAGGTGACTGTTATTATATATTGTCTCTGTTCCCTTCTGATCTACTACTTTTAGGGTCTCTCTTTGCTTAGAGGACCCCTTTCAATATTTCCTGTAGAGCTGGTTTGGTGTTTGCAAATTCTTTCAGTTTTTCTTTGTCGTGAAACTTTATCTCTCCTCCTTTTTTCAATAATAGCCTCGCTGGATATAGTATTCTTGGCTGCATGTTTTTCTCGTTTAGTGCTTTGAATATATCATGCCAGTTCTTTTTGGCCTGCCAGATCTCTGTGGATAAGTCTGCTGCCAATCTAATATTTTTACCATTGTATGTTACAGATTTCTTGTCGTAGGTTGCTTTCAGGATTTTCTCCTTGTCGCTAAGACTTATAAATTTTACTATTAGATGATGGGATATGAACCTATTCTGATTGATTTTGAGGAGTGTCTCTGCACCTCCTGGATTTTGATGCTTTTTCCCTTTGCCATATTAGAGAAATTCTCTACAATAATTCTCTCCAATATAACTTCTGCTCCCCTCTCTCTTTCTTCTTCTTCTTGAATCCCAATTTTTCTAATGTTCTTTCATCTTATGCTATCACTTAGCTCTTGAATTCTCCCCTTGTGGTCTAGTAGTTGATTTTCTCTCTTTTGCTCAGCTTCTTTTTTCTATGTCATTTGGTCTTCTATATTCTTTCTTCTGCCTCATTTATCCTAGCAGTAAGAGCCTCCATTTTTGATTGCACCTCATTAATAGCTTTATTGATTTCAACTTGGTTAGATTTTAGTTCTTTTATTTCTCCAGAAAGGGCTCTTATTTCTCCAGACAAGTTCTTTCTAATATCTTCCATGCCTTTTTCAAGCCTGGCTAGAACCTTGATAATCATCATTCTGAACTCTAGATCTGAAATATTACCAATGTCTGTATTAATTAGGACCCTAGCCTTTGGTACTGCCTCTTGTTCCTTTTTTTGTGGTGAGTTTTTCTGCTTTGTCATTTGTCCAAATAAGATTATATGAAGGAGCAAATGAAATACTAATAACGTGGCAAAGACCCCAGGAAAATGTGCTTTAGCCACATCAGAAGAGACTTCAAATCGTGGGGGGGGGGGGGGAGAAAGGGGGAAAAAAGAAGTTCAGGAAAAAAAATTTAAAAAAGAAAACAAATAAAGAAAGAATATAAAATAAAAAAATATATATATATTAGACTGGTGACTAGAACAGGGTCACCCACTTAATTTTGGGAGTATTTTGGTCTCTTAGAAGAAACTGCCTCCCTAAATTTTAAAGAATGAAAAACATATATATGGGTAAACACAATGAAGGGACAGAATATGATTATAAAGATGAAAAAAATTTTTTTTTAATTTCTAACAAAGGAGTTGACAAGGTAAGTTGGTTGGGAGAATAAAGAAAAAGAAAGTGGAGAGAATTTGCTCGGGCTGGAGACTAGATCAAGCCTGGTGGTAGATTTAGGGTGTATTTTGATCTATGAGAAGTTGTACCCCAAAGTTTTTAGAAGAAAAATCCCTATGTGTATACAAAAACAAAGTGAGAATCAATGAAGGATAAAATATGACTATAATAATGAAGGTCCAAAAAAGATTTTTTATGAAAGGTATTAGTATAAACTAGTTAAAAAAAAACATTAAAAAGGAAAGGGTAAAAGTTAAAAAAAACTAGAAGAAAAAAATTAAAAAAAATTAATTAACTTTGCAAGACTAAAGATTCATGGGGAGAAAGCCATGAATTACAGGCTTTGCTTTCTCCTCCTCTGAAATTCCACGGTTCTCCTTGGTAAGTGAACTTGGGTTTGACTGGATTTCTTATTGATCTTCTGGGGGAAGGGCCTGTTGTTATTCTCAAGTGTCTTTGCCCCAGGCGGAATGCACCACCCTTACTAGGGGCCAGGCTAAGTAATCTGCTTGTGTTCGCATTTGGGAGTTTTTGTTTTTGGGAGTGCTTTCCATAGAGTTCCCGGAGGATGAGAATGAAAGCGGCGGCCTCCCAATCTCTGGCCCCGAGGATCCGAGAGCTCAGGGTCCCACTTCTCAGTGCACCCTCAGAGAAAAGTGCTCAGTCACTCCCTTCTCCCTGGCCTCTGGCTGTGCTCCAAGCTCACCCAGCCTGTGACCAAGTGTCTCTGTCTCTGGCACACAGCTCCGCCTGGAGTCTCCAAACCCTGCAGATCCCTGAGGTTTTCCAGGAGGTGTCTCCCCGGATCTTGTGGGGAACCCACTCACAGAGCACTGGCCTGTGCCATGGATTATGGTTCAAGGTAACCCCGAGTTGAGAGCTCACTTCTTGGCTCTGTCTCTGCAGCCAGCTTCCCCACTCTCATACCTGCGAGCTCTGTGACACTCAGACACCCCTGATCCTTCTGTGACCCTGCAGGACTTGAGGCCATGCTGTCCCTGCATGGGCTTCACCCCGGTTTAGCCTCTGGAGCGATGTCCCTCAGTGGAGCAGACTTTTAAAAGTCCTGATTTTGTGCTCCATTGCTCCGCTGCTTGCTGGGATCCGGCCTCTCCCGCCGGGTCTATCTTCCCATCATTTTGGATTCACTTCTCCACCGTTCTTACCTCTTAGAAAGTGGTCGATTTTCTGTTTCTAGAATTGTTGCTCTTCTTTTCTTCGATCTCCTGTTGGATTTGTAGGTGTTCAGAATGGTTTGATAAGGTATGTAGCTGATCTCCTGCTACTGGATGTCGTCTCAGCCTGCTACTTCTCCATCTTGACTCCTCCCCCTTTATATTTAATTTTAATATTTAATATTATTCAATATATATTATATATTATAATATAATAATATAATATAACAAATAAAATAGGTATAAAATAAATAAAAATAAAATAATAAACTATAATAATTTATAATAATAAACATAAATATAAATAAATAAGTATATATTTATATGGTATATAAAGATATATATTTATATAATTTATATATATTTATATAATACATATATATTTATATGTCATATAAATATATAATATAAATATATTTATATTATATTTTATATTAATATATTATATTATTATATTATATATTATATTATTATATATAATATTATATAATTATAATATAATATTATATTATTAATATATAATAAATATATAATATGTATATTATATATTTATATGGCATATAAATATATATGTATTATATAAATAGAATTACATATATATTACTCAGCCATCAAAAAGAATGAAATTTTGCCATTTGCAGCAACACGGATAGAGGTAGAGAGTATTATGTTAAGTTAAATAAGTCAGTCACAGAAAGACAAATACCATATGATTTCACTCATATGTGGAATTTAAGAGACAAAACAGATGAATATTGGGGGAGAAAATAAAGGCAAACCATAAAACAGACTCTTACCTATAAAGAACAAACTTGAGAGTTGTTGGAGAGGAGGTGGTTGGGGGAAGGCCTAAATGGATGATGGGTATTAAGGAGGGCACTTTTTGTGATGAGCACTGGGTGTTATATATAGTGATGAGTTGCTAAATTCTACTTCTCAAACTAATGTTAGACTATACGTTAACTTACTGGAATTTAAATAAAAATCTTGAAACAAAATAACACAAGGCCTATTTTATGGTAAAGTATCAAATACCTCATGTAATTTATTGAATACTCTAGTAAAAGTGAAAAAGC
Source organism: Taxidea taxus jeffersonii (assembly GCA_003697995.1). Taxonomy (NCBI): domain Eukaryota; kingdom Metazoa; phylum Chordata; class Mammalia; order Carnivora; family Mustelidae; genus Taxidea; species Taxidea taxus. The sequence continues at coordinate 25,874 of ML100765.1, read as the reverse complement.
AGAATGGTTGTGTGTGTAGGTTATAAGTGTATCATGTGGCTGACTAAGAGCTGCAATTCGTTGCCACTGCCCAGCATCATGAGAAAATACTGTGTCATTAGCCTAGGAAGAGATCAAATTCAAAATTCAAAGTACAGTTTTGACCAATGCATATTGCCTTTGCACCTTTGGAAGTTGGGGACCATCTGTAATTCTAATACTAATTCTAATTTTATTCAGGGAAGAGGAAGAATGATAGAATAAAATCTTTAGAAATAGAAAATATGAATCTTCCTAAGACCCTCTCCTTGTAAGAAATATGCAGACATTACACAAGCCACTGGATAATCTTCCTTGGGAAACTGGGTCAGGGAATATGTGTCCCATTCCAAAAAGAAACACTTAAATTTGGAGAGAAGGATGATTTTGCGAAAATTAACATGAAGCCTCTTTCAAAATGTTTGATTCTATGCCAGCAGAGAACAGTATTAGGAGGGTCAATTGAATAAAAAAGAGTAAAGAAATTTACTTTTTACATCAAATGCCACATTTAAAGCATATTCTAGGCAGAATATGCAATTCAAATCACAAGTTTGTCTTAGAAAAAAATGGTGGTTTTCTGAATCTATACTCTATATAATTTTCTTAAAAACCCCATAAGATCGGGACGCCTGGGTGGCTCAGTTGGTTGAGCGGCTGCCTTCGGCTCAGGTCATGATCCCGGCGTCCTGGGATCGAGTCCCACATCGGGCTCCTTGCTCGGCAGGGAGCCTGCTTCTGCCTCTGCCTGCCTCTCTGTCTGCCTGTGCTCTCTCTCTCTCTCTCTAACTAATGAATAAATAAAATCTTAAAAAAAAAAAACAAAACCCATAAGATCAACAGAAGTGCAAATAAAACCACATGGGGCCCAGGCCACCAGCATTATTACTAGGAAATTGACAAATTAGGAACCTTGCATAGAATAGAGAAAGGGTGTGACTCTTGAAAATGTTGGTAGTTGGGACGCCTGGGTGGCTCAGTGGGTTAAGCTGCTGCCTTCGGCTTGGGTCATGATCCCAGGGTCCTGGGATCGAGTCCCGCATCGGGCTCTCTGCTTGTCAGGGAGCCTGCTTCTCCCCTCCCCGCTCTGCCTGCCTCTCTGCCTACTAGTGTGATTTCTGTCTGTTAAATAAATAAAACCTTAAAAAAAAAAAAGAAAATGTTGGTAGTTGAAGATAAAAAACAAAATAGGATAAAAGTTAAGGACCCTGATGAAAAAACAGAACTTTAAGGTACAACAATCTCTCCCTTCTTCCCAACCAACAAAATCATCCATTTAAAAATTGCATTTTATTATACTGACAGAAGAGGGAGCTTTTGGTGAGGACCCCTATTTAACTACCTAGACATAAAAGCCAATTGTATATAAAACTACTTTAAGAAGAAAAACAGAAAAGAAGAATTGCAATATTTCAAATGATAAAAATTTCACTCTTTAAAATCATGAAGCAGAAGTGATCCACTGTAACATAACACTCCCAGTGCATGTTCTTATTGTAATATACACATACCATTCCTATAATCAGAAATTCAAATATTAGGAACATAACTGGACAATAATAGAATTACAATAAGTGTAATGAGAATTTATAGAACTCAAGGAAGAAAGAAACAAAATTATCTCATAAATTTGAAAATGAAGACCAAATTACAAGGTGGCCAATAGTGAGTAGGTTCAAATAAAAATTTCATAAGGGGCACTGGAGAATAACAGGAAAACTACAAAGATAATGAAAATGAAATAAAGAAAGAAGCAAAAAAAGGTCATAGAAAAACTAGTTGAAATGGGAGATATAAAAAGAAGAAATTAAATGTCTATAAATGAGACCTGGAAGAAGAAAAGCGAATATCCTCAGGGCCTTCAGGAAAATTAACAAATTATTTAAAAGGTTAAAAACTTGGGTTGGTTTAGATTACTCAAGAGTAACATACAAAGCAGAGCAGCAATAGAGTAGCATTTAAGAAACTCAAGTAAAAAAAATTTAACTCAATAATTTTATATATCACACCAAGCTGACTTTCAAGTATCAAGGGTTATAGAAAAATAGTTTTAAACATGCAAGAATTCAGGGAATAATTTATTCATAAACCCTTCCTAACAAATCTGTTAAAAACCTTTATGTGGCCAAGAGATGACTGGGCAAACTTAGGTAAAAAAAACTAATGGTGAGTATTTAATACATATCATTATAGATGTAACCATAAAATAAAAGTGGGAAAATGGGTGGGATAATGGCATGTTAATGCCATATGCTGAAAAATAGAAAGAATAAAACTTTTAAAATGTGAAGAAAAGGAATAGAGAAGGAAAAAAGTAAATAAAGATTATTCAATCTACTATAGGGAAAATAGGTGGGAGTCAAAATAATTTAAAGCCTGACAAAGCATTCAGAAAAAAGGTTAAGGAAAGAGGGGGTTTAAAGGCAGTATAAAAGGCACAAATACAAAGGTAACCACCAGAATAAAAATAAAAACTATTTATTTATTTTTACTTAAGATATAATTGACATATAACATTGTATTAGTTTTAGGTGTACAACATAATGATATATGTATGTATTGTGAAATGATCACAATAAATTTGGTTAACATCTGCAACTTCCAAATGTACAATACAGTATTGCTAATTATACAAATCTTTCTTCATAACAAAAGAAAAAAGAAAAAAAGAGCAAAAAGTCATACTGCATAGAGAAAAAAACCACATTAAAAATAACATAATATGCACAGAAATTATGACACAAAATATTATGACAGTTTAAATGAAACATAACAGTGGTATAAAGAAATAGAATGAGCTCAGTTAACCCATTAAAAGAAAAAGACATTCACATTGGTTTATACAGCAAAACCTAACTCTATGCTGACACATACTAAAACAGAATGATTCAGAATATATATATATACATATATATAGTGATATACATATCACAATATATATATCTGAATATATATCAGAATATATATTACATATAATATATATATTATTACATATGTATATATAATACAAAAGCAGAGCTTGTAATCCTGACATCAGACAAAGAGAATTCAGACTAAAAAGCATTAAGCAAGACATATCTGTATTTGTAAAGTTGTAATTTATAATGTAGATTTAAATTATGACTATCTTTGAGTCAAACAAAAAGAAACACTGAAAATAAAATGTTTTAGCACCCCATATGTAGTATGAAACAGGTCAACCTAATTAAAAAATAAGTAAGGATTTAGCAGAATTAAACAACATAATCAGTAATAAGCTCTTACAGAGGTGTATCAAATGCACCACTCCAATAATAGAGAATGTACCTTCTTGTCAAGTGCATGTAGAATGTTCACAAAAATTGATCAGATAAGTTGCTGAGACAATTGCATAAATTATAGAGCACTTAAATATTAAAGGCAACTTTCTCTGATTACAATAGAATAAAGCTAAAAATAAAAAATAAAGAAAGCTTATTCTACTTGGAAATGTTAAAAAATATTTTCACTCTTAGCCAAAAGGGAAAATGCAAAGAGAATTAAAATATTTCTGAAAAACAATTATAGTGAATAATATATACTTGAATTTATGTCACTCATTTAAAGTAGCAATCAGAAAACTTCACAGTTTTAAGCACATATATCAGTATCAATAACATAATAAAAGTAAATTAATTCAATTTCCAACTCAGATATCTAAAGAAAGAAAAACAAAGTGAACAAAAAAGAAGCACAAGGAAAGAATCAATAAAAATAAAAACAGCAATTAATGAGGTAGAACATAGTAGAACAGTAGGTCAATTTAATATACCAAAGTTCTGTTTCTTTGAAAAAAAAAAAAAAACAAACATACAGGCACTATTTAATCAAGAAATAAGAGAACGCACAAATACACAAAATAAGAAATGACAAGGAACAAATAACTATTGATTCAGAGGAAATATTTAAAAACCCTAAGAAATTACTTAGCATACCTCCATGCAAGTACTTGAAAAGCTAAATAAACTCTATGGTTTCCATGGAAAAGAGAGTTTATTGAAGTGAACCTGTGGAGAGATTTTTTAAAAGGAGGAAGTTAACAGGGAACTACTCAGCAAAAAGGGCCTATGCCCAAATATCCCATAATTTTTCTAAGCCTTTAGTGACTGGCTAGTTCCAATGCTATTGCTTTTTAATTTAAAGTAAACCTATCCCTCAAATTATACAAAATAACAACTCCAAATGGATTAAATTTTTAAATGTAAAAATTAATTTGTACAAGTAGAGAATAAGGTGTAGCATAAGTGTAGAGGAAAGCTTTTTAGAACTATGACTCAAAATACAGAAACAATAAGAGCTTTATACATTTTACTACATAAAAAACATTTGCATGCATTTTTCTAAAGATGCATGGCAAATTCAGAAATAATATTTGTACAATATATCTTATTTAAAGGAATAATGTTTTATTCTACAAAGAACCTTTAAAGATTGAGGGAAAAAAAGGCAAAAACTTGAAAATGAGCAAAGCATCTAAACAGACAATTTTAAAAACAATATTAAAATGGTCCTCAAATCTTTGAAAAGGTGTCCAACTTCATTCATAAAGGAATGTTGTTCATAAATTCAACCCTGCACTCAATATTATTTCCCACCAGTTACGAAAAATTTCAAGAGATTGACAATATACTGTTGGAAAACAGATTTTCTCATTCATTACTGGTGGCAATGTAAGATGGAACAACCCTTTTGAAGGAGAATCTGACAGTGTTTAACAAAATTATAAATGCATTTAGTGCAGAAATTCCACTTCTAGGAATTTAGCCCGAAGATGTACCTCTAACAAGCACCATTTATAGTTACAAACTACTGACAATTCTAAATTGCCAAAACAAAGAATATTGACTGAATTAACTTTAGAACATGCACACAGTGGAGAACTGTGCAACTATAATAAAGAATGAGAGGGGCACCTGGGTGGCTCAGTGGGTTGAAGCCTCTGCCTTCGGCTCAGGTCATGATCCCGGGGTCCTGGGATCGAGCTCCGTGTCGGGCTCTCTGCTGGCAGGGAGCCTGTTTCCCACTCTCTCTCTGCCTGTCTCTCTGCCTACTTGTCAAGTGAATTCTCTGTCAAGTGAATAAATGGAATCTTTTAAAAAAAAAAAAGAATGAGAAAGATCTTTATGAACTGATAGAGATTAACTTCCAATATATATTGTTAAGGGGAGAAAAGCAAAGTATAAGAGAATCTTTATAGCGTGCTACCCTATATGCAAAAAAAGGAGAAATAAGAAAAATGCTTATTTTTGTAAAAAGAAACACAGGAAAGGATAAACCAGAAACCTATGGGACTGATTCTTAAGGGGCAGGGCAAGTTACAAGAAGAGAGTAATTTTCTTTGGTATAATGTTTTGTATAATTTTGACATTTGGAATAATAAATACTCCTTTTTTAAAGATTTATTTATTTATTTGAGAGAGGGAGAACATGGGGAGAAGGGACAGAGGGAGAGGGAGAAAAAGTCTTTGCTTAGCATACTCCATGCTGAGTGTGGAGCCTGATGTAGGGCTTGATTTCACAACCCTAAGATCACAGCCTGAGCTGAAACCAAGAGTTGGATATTTAACTGACTGTGCCACCCAGGTGCCTCAAGGAATCATAAATATTCTACATATTCAAAAAAATAAAATAAGGGGCTCCTGGGTGGCTCAGCGGGTTAAAGCCGCTGCCTTCTGCTCAGGTCGTGATCCCAGCGTCGTGGGATCGAGCCCCGCATTGGGCTCTCTGCTCTGAGGACAGCCTGCTTCCTCCTCTCTCTCTGCCTCTCTGCCTACTTGTGATCTCTGTCTATCAAATAAATAACTAAAATCTTTAAAAAAAATAAAACTAACAAGAGTGTGGGACTCTAAAGCTAAATGCAAGGAGAAATAACTTGTTTCAAACAAAATGTATAGAATTAAGGGGAAAAAACAATTCAAGTGACTTTCAAATACAATATATTGATTATATACAGTTAGTCTTAAAAAAAGGAGGAAGAAGAGAGGGTGGAAAGGAGGAAGAAGAAAAGCAGGAGAAGGAAAAGGAAGGAAAAAAGCCCTGCAGACAAATCTTGAACTCTTGGTAGTAGGGATATTTCCTGCAATGGTATCTCAGCCAAGGAATCAAAATCAATATCACTAATAAAGGGTGCGCAGACATCATATCCCTTCTGATGTAATAATCTGGAGGGAAACTTTGCTTATGTGGTATTCTAGCCAAAACTGATAACCTGAACCTAAGGAAACATCAGAAAACAAAACAAAATAAACCAAACAAACAAAAAATCAAATAATGAGATTTTGTGTAAAATAGTTGACCTGTATTTTTCACTATTTTTGCATGACAAACCCAAGAAAAACAGTCTGATAAACTGTTCCAGATTAAAGGATACTAAAGAGATCCTGTCTTGCATCCTGTATTGGAAAATAGTCTTATAAAGGACACTATTGGAACAATCAAAGAAATTGAAATATGGGCTCTGTGTTAGATAGCAGCATTATATCAGCAGTCAGTTTTCTGAATCCAAACCCTTGCTTTTAGGAAATAAATACCCAAATATTAAGGGTTAAAGAGCATAATGTATGCAGCTATTCTCATATAGTTTGGGGGAAAATACAAAATATCTACAGACAAAATGATAAAGCACTGTGGCAAAGTGTTAAAACTTGGTGAATCTGGATAAGAATATTCAGAAGTTCTGCACACTATTCTAATTTTTCTGTAAATTTGAAATTATTTTGAAAATAAGTTTTTTGGGTTTTTTTTTGTGGGGTTTTTGTGTGTATTTTTTTTTTTTAAGCACAGAAAATAAATTGTATTTGGGATCCTCACCCAGGCAATATTTTCAATAGTATTATTACATTTGGTCAAGAGTGTTATTTACTAGATGGAGAAAAGCATAAGCTTTTCAAAATCATCCAGAAAACCCTATTTCCTCTACTGTGATATGGGTGTTTTAAACAGTTGACCTAAAAATGATCCTTAGGGCACCTGGGTGGCTCATTATTTTTTGGCTCAGGTCATGATCTCAGAGTGTTGAGACTGAGCCCCTCTGGGGCTCAGCACAGAGTCAGCTTGAAATTCTCTCTCTCCTTCTCCATCTACCCTTTCTCTTGCTCAAGTCCTTGCTCTCTGTCTCCGACTGTCTCTCTCTCAAATAAATAAATAAAATCTAAAAATGATTCTTTATTTTCTACGTATGTTAGCACTCCTTGTGTGGGGTTTCTCATAGGTCTTTTATCAGCAGTGGTGAAGTTTTCTTTTGTAAGTTTCCACAAGCATAGCATGAAATTGTGAAACAATTTTAAAGGTATTTAAAAAAATTATATATGTAGGTGTTCCTCTAGTTGTAGATGTAAAAGATATTCTATTTAGAAAACTTGGAAACATAGCTGAGTGGTGAAGGAGATAGACTACAAAACTTAGAAAATATAGAAAAGCATACAAAGTAGAAACAACAATCATTGAGTAATGATTTAATGAAGAAGAGAGTTTAAAATGTTTTTGCAGTTTTTGATTGAAGGGTTATAATCATTTGCAAAAAGGGGGCATATATAGGAAAGATAATAGGAGATAAAAATGTTGACTTACTAATGAAAATAAATCTACCACATTCTAAAAATAGGAAATTTACACTTGAATTCACTAAATTTTCCTTCCAGATAGTGATCTCCTTTATAAAAAATGAAAAACAATTTGCTGATACTCAGTTTCATTAGGTAGATAAATCAATAACTACATAAAGCCTGAGTAGCTTGTTGGCACAAACTTGCATGACCTTATTTTCACTTAAATGTATCAAGATATGTTCTGGCATTTAAAATGGAACACTTCTAAGTTGTCAACCAAAGAAATCTATACAAACAAGTGAATAATCGAATTATTAACATTTTATGCATATAATGGTAGAAAGAAGAGGGAGAGAAGAAAAAGAAGGAAAGACATAGATGAGAGGTTTTCAGGGATCTGTTCCAAGTTGAAGAAGATAGTCACCGAGAAACATCTACAGCACTATGTAAAGATCCTAAAACATGCCTCATCCTGAATCAGGCCTATGGCCAATTATGGATTTTTTTTTTTTAAGATTTTTATTTATTTATTTATTTGTGAGAGAGAGAGAGAGAGAG
>ML100765.1:0-17333 GCA_003697995.1 Taxidea taxus jeffersonii | reverse complement strand
TGATTTTTTTGTTTTTTATTTTGTTTTTTGTTACCGTCAAAAATAAACTTTCCGTCAAAAAAGGAACAAATGTATTGGTCTTCGAGGCAATGGAAAGGGTTTTTAATAATAAGAATATGTATCAGTTATGGGATTTTCTTATGTGCCACATATAACTCTTCATATTCCATACATCATTTCATTGCATCATGCCGATTTCACAGATGAGGAAACTAAGCATTCATTGCAATTACTTGTCAACACCACGCAGACAGCAAGTGACTGACTGAAATTCAGATCCGAGCAGTATATTTCCAGAGACGTCATCTCTAAACACTGTGTGGAACTGCTTCCCCACCACAAGGGAACCTATTGAATGAAGCCCATGCCTTGGTATTGTCAGTTGGTGGTTCAAGGTCTAAGCCAGAACAATAGGCTGGTCTCTCATAAGAGCACTGGCCCCAGAGGCTCTACCTTTGTTTCTCTCCCTGCTCACTCTGCTTCCTCCATCAGTCTTGGGGTAGGTATGGCCCTGAAGCACTACAGGAGCATTTCTATGGCTCTTGTTTTAGCTGGAGCATGTTATACTGTAGACTTGGAGCAGCTTCTTTGACCTGGAGGTCATGCCTGATTCAACACTTTATTGATTAATTTCACCACTGCATCATTTCACTCCCTATGGGCTTGCAAACCTCATAGTAATTGTAAAAGTGTTAAGGTCAGTAAATAAAGAAGTGATAATGTCAAAAGCATTCTCTTTATCAGAAATTGTATATTTGATGATTACCCTTGATATTGTAAAGAGATCTGTAGATGTCATAGAGTAGTTAAAATCTATTGTAAGATTTTAAGGCTCATTTTTTTTTTCTTAGAGATTTGGATTCTGGTTATGCCACATTCTAGAGGCATGACTTTGGGTAAATTATTTAACTTCTCTAAGTCTTAATTTTATCATCTATGAAAATGATATAATAACTGCATGGAGTTTTTGTGAGGGTTAAGAGAGAAAGATAGTATATGACTTTCTAAATAACCTCTGATACAAGAGAGATGGTAAGGTAAATATTAATTCTCTCCCCTCAAATAACCCTCAAATGAATACATATATTTAAAAAGAACATAGACAAGAGAAGAAAAATATTAAATCTAGATTTATGTTCTCAGTGATTGTATATTATTTTTACATATAGGGTAAACTTTAAGATTGCTGACAAGAGTAATATTTCAGGTTTGAGCTAAGCATTCCGCCAAACAATTGATTTTTTTTGTATGTGAATTAAAAAGGGCGTCTCCATTCAGAATGGGAAGACATTATGGAATAAGTAGGAACAAGGGGGTCATTTACATGACTCTGAAATTTTTATTCAAGCTAGAAAATTCCAATTAAGACTTTTAATCTTGGTTTTCATTCTTTTTTGTGGCTGAATAATATTCCATTGCATACATATAGCACTTTCTTTTCATTATGTTCAGCTAGCCAACATAAAGTACATCGTAAGTTTTTGTCGTAGTGTTCAATGATTCATTCGTTGTGTGTAACACCCAGTGTGCATCCCAACACATGCCCTCATTAATACCCATCACCTGATCACCCCATCCCTTCTCTCTCCTCCCTTCTGTAACCTGCAGTTTGTTTCCTGGGGTCCAGAGCCTCTCATGGCTTATCTCTCTCTCTGATTCATCTGTTGATGGACACTTTGGCTGCTTCCATAATTTGACTATTGTAGATAATGCTGCTATAAACATATGGGTGCATCAATCCCTTTGAACAATTTGAGTTTTAAAAACTGAACTAATGTCACCCATAGGTAGTAGTTATTTTTACTTCCAGTGAGACATGATGTGATTAAGACTAACATTTTTTTTAAAGAACTTATTTATTTGAGAGAGAGAGAACACATGAGAGAGCACAAACAGGGGGAGTAGCAGAGGGAGAGGGAGAAGCAGGCTCCTCACTGAGCAAGGAGCCCAATGCCGGGCTCGATCCCAGGACCATCAGGACTGGAGCCAAAGGCAGAAACTTAACCAACTGAGCCACCCAAGTGCCCCCCAAACTAACATTTTGTTTTTCAATAAGCATTAATTGGTATGAATGAGAACAAGCTATCTCAGTAAATAATAATTTTACATTTAAAACTACAATGACATATTTACCCTATGTGTAATGGATAACGGTAATAAATAGTGATCTATTACTTTTTTAAATAAGATATAGAAGGAGTTAACATGAAAAGGAACAACATTATACTTAACTAATGTTCTTTGTATTCCTAAAAGATACTTAGACAAAAAACTATGATGTTTTTAGTTCTCTGTTTTCAAGTAGCTAAAATGTACATACATAAGCATAGGGACTGCACATCTCCATGAATTAAAAATTAGGTCAATTGCCATAAGGACAACAAAAATGCAAGAACTTAGATATATATAAAAATATGTTGGAAGAAACTCAGAATTTTTTTATTATTTTTTTTAAAGATTTTATTCATTTATTTGTCAGAGACAGAGAGAGAGCCAGCACAGGTAGACAGAGCAGCAGGCAGAGGCAGAGGGAGAAGCAGGCTCCCTGCCAAGCAAGGAGCCCGATGTGGGACTCGATCCCAGGACGCTAGGATCATGACCTGAGCCGAAGGCCACCGCTTAACCAACTGAGCCACCCAGGCGTCCTGAAACTCAGAATTTTAACACTAAAGGACGTATTGTACAAAATGGTTCCATTTCCAAAGACAAAATCGACTCTCTAATTTCAGTATGAGAACCAGTTTAATTTAAAAAGCCAAACTTTGATTATTTATGTACTGCCAAGAGCTGGTCTGATCAAACTTTCTACTTGTCAACTTTATTTTGTATTTATTCTGCGTGTGTGTATATTCATAAGCATATATATATATATACACACACACACACATATATATACATATATATACATATATATACACACACACACACATATATATACATATATATACATATATATGTGCATGTCTGCCTGTGTGCATACATATATGGGCATATGTGAGCAGAGCCACTGTTTTGGTCTATACATTCATACTATCCAAAGTAAACAGTGATCCTTGCTAATAACAAGCATCAGCAGAAAGTGATTTAAGATGAGGGCTAACATGAGAAAAGCTTGAGCCTATAGCAGAATTTTAACATGAGTCTTTGGTTGCACTGTGGAAACGTGTGGCTTTGTTTCCATGCAGACTATACTGAGAAATTCCATCTGGTCAGCAACGCTCATGTGCATGCTTTGGAAGTTTTGTTCAAGTTTAATAAATCTTGTCATATATCAGATTATTCTCAGTTTGGCCAAAGTAAATAATCTGCAGCCAGAAGAGTGAAAGATCATTTGTGCCCTAATTGCAGAACAACATTCTCTCTCAGCCAGTGCTACGGCTCTCCTTTCATTAATCAGGCCTTTGGTGACTAACATCTATTGATGTTTGAAGGAGTTTTCTGTGAACAAGTTTTAGAATATAAACCGGTCTGGAACTAGGATATCTAATTGTTTGAGTGACAGTCAAAATAACCCTCTTGCAGCTTTTTCTTTTTAATAATTGCAATATTGAGAAACAAAAGAAACCCAAGAAACTTATGAGAGAAATGTCAAACTTAGGAACTTGGAAACACGCATAAATCCTCTTACCCTGGCTAAACATGATGTAGCTTCAGGCTCTAGCTTGATGTGCTCCTCCACCCACCATTTTCAGCCACTAATCCATTGTGCTTCTTGGTCTTGATGCTAAACTTAACAAAATTAACAAAATTAACAAAACATTACTCAGACTCTAGAAACACAGAATCTTTGTGTTTTTGTGTGAAAGTTGCTTTTATCTAGACATTTCCTTTACAAGCCTGTAAAACTGAGATAGAATTATGACCTCCTGTTGGACTGCTTTTGGGCTCTTATGTCTTCTGTGACTCTTGAAGGGCCTCCAACAACACACTGGCTTGACATTTCAACTGCATGTCCTCCTTGTACTTGGGATATAATTAGTGTTACCTACAACCCAGGCAGGACACTTGCTTTTGCTCCTGTGCCAGCTTCTTTCTCATTTCCCTTATCTAGGAAAAGTGTTCCTCTTTTGCTATTTCCAGTTTCTTGAATTCCTAAGAAGAGCTTGCTCATTCCACATGGCCTATCTTACCTTGTTTAAACAAAATTCACTTAAGTACTAAGATGCTAAAAATAAACAAGCCTGCTGTAAAGGGTTGTCCTACTCTCGACAAAAAAATATGTCTAAGATTCTCAACTCTTTCTTTCTTTCTTTCTTTCTTTCTTTCTTTCTTTCTTTCTTTCTTTCTTCCTCCCTCCCTCCCTCTTCCTTCCTTGCTTCCTTCCTTCCTCCCTCCCTCTCTTTCATTCTTTTCCTTCCTCCCCTCCTTCCTTCCTTCTTTCCTTTCCTTTTCCTTCCTTCCTTCCTACAAATATGTATTGGGTGGCCACTGTGCACCAGGCATTGATGTGATGATGACTAAGAAAGAATCCCCATTCTCCTAGAACTCATATTCTAGGGGTAATGACAGATCATAAACAAATATACAAATAACATAGTTTCTGATATTTATTGTCATGTTCTGTGAAGAAAATAAAAGAGAGTGTGACCATTGAGAAAAATGGTTTGGGGAGAAGCAGTTGATATTAGATAGAATGGGGAGGATGACACTGAGAATGTTACATTTGAGCTGAATGAGAAGAAAGAGCTAGGTGTATGAGGGTATAGGGACATTGTAGTCAGAGGGAACAGCAGGGGCAAAGATCTAGAGTCAGGAAGAGTATCAGAGAAACCTGTATACAAGCCACCATAGCTTTTGCACCATGAGCATACACTTTTTTTGATGGCAGCTTTGGCATTTTCAGTCATCAAGACTTGTGATGGGGAGCCTATGGGCATACTTGTGTTTTGAAGGAACCATCTAGACTTTTTGACCTCTAACTCTGTTTCTTAGAGTGGCTATGGTCCAGCTGAGCCAGGTACTTGGTTATTGGATTTCTCTGATTACTTCTCTGTATCTGACACAAGAACTGATCATCAAGAAAGCTAAAATAAACTGAGCTTCTCTGAGATATAATCTATGAATTAGAAGTAAATGGTTTGTTTTTCTCTTGTAGTAAATGACTAATATTTGGTGGGAAGAAAGGGAACTGGTTTCCTGGTAGCAGTTTTTCTTCCAGTCCTTTTTTCCATTCCATTCCATCTTACCTCTTCCTTTAACTCCCTGCCTTCTAATAATTTGGGGAGTTTTGACCATAATTCAGTATCTACTTTCCCTTTAGAAGCTGCTTTTCATGCTTACTTCAAACATTTACTTCTACAAAATGATTGAATTAATAAAATTGTAGGATTATTTTTTGGGGGGTCTTTGACACTCCTACTTTTGGTCCCTAATTTGGCAACATGGGACTACTCCTGTCATTAGGGCCTCCAGAGTTTCAACCTCTGGGCTGCGTGGATATATGAACACACTGTGGTCTTCACCTTTATGGCCCCCACAGTATACAGGGGATAGACACACAGAAAGTGACTCCATGAGAGTATAAAGAGGCATGTATGAATTCTTAGGCCAGTCAGAAGTCAAGGCACAGACCCCGGAGAGATCCCAAACCAGGTTTGTGAACATAAGTCAAAGAGTTGCTGATATAGGTGTCTTGACTCCAACTCCTCAGACATTTCCAGTTCTAGCTCACTACCAGGAGTGTAATATCAGATTCATTCTAACCTTGCAAGCTTCTGGGGAAGACTTTGTTCTTTGGTATTTACCTTTAATCCTAATCAGTTTCATAATTGCTGTCCTAGCTTGCTTGAACCACTGAATGAGCTATGGCTGTAGCTTCTCCATTATTATTTTCAACACAACCAATAACAATACTTTATAATCCCACAGTCCTTCAACATGAAGCCTGGAAAATTGATGTTGCAAGTTTTATTATCTTTGCTTTCTGACTAAAAAGTCAAGGACAGGTGAGGAAAGACTCCTCAAGATTTAGCTGATGTTTATGATGGGCAACTGAAACATGGATGCTGGAAAATAAAAAAAGCAATTATAGACAAGGTTTCTACAGGCCCAATGTAGAAAAGAAGCCAGGAATTCATTTAAATCCTTCTCATTCAATACTATTTTCACCTGAGGGGTTCATTTGAGGAATGAGAGGACTTTTCATCTTATTAATGAAGACCTTGTTCATCATCTCTAAATATCACAGTGTTAATAATTTTGAATCAAGAAAATAGAAAGATAATGATATCCATACATTTAGGGCTTGCAATTTTGCTAGCACTCCCCCACCGTCCCTACACACATACACACAGAACAGCTGAAGAAAAAGTTATTTTCAAAGCTTTTTACTGAAACACTGTATTATGTTCAACGTGTTAATAGCTAGTACAAGTAGTGAATAACAAAACCTGTCTTTGTGTGTAGATGTAGCCATAGAAAGTAAACAACAACACAGAACATTTGTGGAAAAATGGAAGGCCAAAAAAAATGTACTTCTAGGACATGTCTTTTCATCCAAGAATTCTACTTATGAGAATGTATCCCTTGGCAGGGAAGGTGGAAGTATGTGGGATAGATTTAGCCATAAGAATTTTTATAGAAGCACTATTAGTAATAGGAAAAAATGAAAATCTAAATGTCTAATAAAAGAGGATCATTTAATAAATTTCCACATACTGGAAAAATATGCAGAAATTATAGTAATTTATTATGGGAAGATATTCATGATATATTTTTAAAGGGAAAATAAACACTGAAAAATAGAATGTGTTGTTTGAACCATATGAAATTGTTTTATAGGTAAAAAGTGGTTGAAAATTAGTAATTTATTAATAAACTAAACTATGATACCATTTTTTAAATAATAGAAGTAAAATAATTGTTGAATATATGCACTGTGTGTACATAAAGATTCTGAAAATATATTTGCCAAGGTTTACAATAGTTGTCTTTCAGATAATAGGCTTAAGAGGTTTATTATAGTTATTATAATTACTACTGTAGTTTTTACTCTTCCATATTTTCAGACTCTTCTTTTAAAAAGAATAGGCTTTCATAATGAGGAAAAACAATGAAATATATTTCACTCTGAAAAAACAAACAAAGAAAAGAATTGGATGCCATAAATTTGTATTGTTTTCATTTAGTGATAACTGCTTTTGCTATTATCCTGTATTCAGACTTGATTTCTCTTCTTTTGACTGTAGTAGAAGAGCACATCCTTCATTCTAAAGGATGTATTCTTAAAGAGAGTTAGCAAAATGTGAGCAAAGAAGGAAAAATACATGATATGAGACCTAGTTAACTGACTGGCCTCTCCAATTAACCAAAATGTTCTCTTCTCAAAGCAGTATGAAGAATTTGTCTAACACACACACACACACACTCACATACCTGGTTGAATTCATGTTTTGAGTCATTTTAAAATAGTTCCTAGTTGGTATAGTGCATCGCAGTGCTAGCTATCTGTTAGGAACAACCCTGAGGACAAAGGATCTATTTATATTCCAAATAAGTGCGCACTTGGGCTCACTGCCCACTTGCAATGAAGCTCTCTGCTCTCATATTCTTTTCTTCCACCTAGTAACATGACTTGACTGCTTTTGGGCTTGGACATTTTAGCAGAAGCTCATTCCAGCCCCATTCACATCCTCTGTGGTTATAAAAATCCAGACTTCAGTTCACCTAACACTTTTAATACCTATTCTCAGCTTTCTGAGGCCATTTGTTCTCTGAGAATACTATAGATATAATACACATTTAGCCCAATATTTTATGGTATTTATACCAGCTTTTATTGTCATTGGCAGATATAAAATGATGATCACAATTATGGCTTTGAGAAAGTACAAGATCCTCAATCAGCAAAGAAAATTGAGTTTCTCTTCACTTGACTCTTATTCATAAAAAAATAGTAGATTCATAATACAGAAAATTTTTCTGAAACAAAACATGAATGAAAATTTTTTTTTCTGTAAATTCTATGACAGTTATTTTTCTACCACACAGGCTGATTCAGAACTCAATTATTTCACTGATTTCCACAAGAAACCCTTTTCCATCTAGCACTTGATAATTTGATTCATCTTTATTGAAGATGTATTCACATTGTACCAGTGTACCTATTTGTTTTCCCCAAATTCCCACCTGATATCTCTGTTTTTCTGATTGCAGTGGTTTTCTAACTTCTTTTTAATGTATGATAATCACCTGTGAAGTTTGTTGAAAATAAAGATTAAGAAGATTCATGTCTTGAGATTTTGATCCAGTAGGTCTGGGATAAGTTGAAAACTTGCATTTTGTCAGATACCTCAGAGATTTTGATGGATTGTCATATTGGGAAAAGAGTGCTTTTAGTCTTTCTTTTACCAAATGGCCCAATGAGATTTTTCTCTTGTTTCTCTCATTACCCTTCCTCCAAGTGCCCAATCTTTCTGGATCATTTAGAATGTGAGATATCCTGCCCTACCCCCAATATTAAATTATTCATGATTTTATTATGGAGGACAATTTCATGATTATCTTTGCTTATCTGAAAGTTTCTTTGGGAAATTAGCCACCATTTCAAGAGCTTTAAGTGGCAAATATTTTCTCAAAAGACTGTTTAAACTCCTTACATGAAGTTAAAAACCTTTGCTAATCAAAAAATTCAATGAATCATTAATGTTTTGGCTTTTTTAAAAAAATCTCAAGGCTAATTATTGTGAGGCCCACTAATATCTTAACTACATCTAGGTCTTAAGAAACAAAGATCATTTTCATGGCTTTATTATGTACAATTTTGGTATTTAGTCCAAGATAAAAAAAGCTAATATAAGAAATCTAAACTCTCTCCTTAAGATTTTTTTTTAATGCATTTCAGGAAATAATAGCTGTGACATTTTTATCCCTGATGCTACTTCTTGATGAAAAATTTTGTTCTATTGTTAAAAAAAATTCAGAACATGGTGTCCACCTGCTTCCACCTCAGAGCCAGAGAGCCCTCTGTATGAAAGTTGAGCTACAGAGTTCTCTGTTTCCCAGGAATCAGAGATCACTGGTCCAGCTGTGGTGTGCAGTCTCAAAACACAAAACATCTGGAGAGATGGTATGAATAGTTCATCTTTCCTTATTTATGTTTGAAAGCTGAGGCAGTGTTTATGGAATGAAAAATTTGTTTAAATGAACGTCTGAACATTATGAATTCCTTGTCACACTTTATCTGGCTTCATAATTGATGTGGTGAACAAAGATATCTCCATACATATACTCATATACATAGGCATGTAGCCATTTAGCTATATATCCATATTACATGTATATATGTATTATTTATCTCTATATCTATCTGTTTATCTATACATAGAGAGATAGCTATTTTTCTGTGTGTACTTAGGGAAATCCCTGAACCTACTATAAGGCCATTGTATTTATTTTTCTAAGATTTAAGAGTAGACTGGAAGAATGGAATATAAGTATAACATGAAGTAGTATTTATCACAAAACCATGGCTATTAAGAAGCTTGCATTTTTTGATATAATGTACAATTTGAAATTAAAGCCCTATAACTGAATAATCTTCTTCTTACAAGAAGAATGTTCTCATAAATCAATTACCCAAAATGTTTTTGAAAGACAATTCACCATTTTTATCAACTTTTAAGTCATAATTGCAAGGAAAACTCTGTGCAGAGCAGTTTGGGATAAATATGGATGAAAATATAAAGAACTATATCATGTTACTGGAAAATTTGGGGCAGACAGCTTTGACCTGATTATTTTCTTGACCTTTCTCAATCTGATTTATCAAAGACAACTAAAAGTTCCTTGCAAACTATATTCCTAGCCTCTGAATTAATCACAATTACTTATTTAGAAAAATATTCTGCAATCCCAACTGTATCCTGACTGAAATTTGAACCATGAGGGGCTTCATAGCTTCAGTGGTTTGGGTTCTCAGTGGTTTTCGCTGCACTTTTCCTAAGTGCAAAATTTAGATGGTGGGAGGTTTATAACTGACTAGCTTTTGACTGACTTTGAGCCAGGGAACTGCCTATTATAGTGGTCCAAGAGTTGTCTATAAAGGGACAAATTCTTGGTTCTCAAAGCCATTAAGCAGTGTCAAAAGATTATTTTTTTGAGAGTGTCATCAAATTTATTTGTATTTCTTTACACTTGTTTTAAAAAACAACTAGGGGCACCTAGATGGGCTCAGTTGGTTAAGCATCTGCCTTCAGCTCAGGTCATGATCCTGGAGTCCTGGGATAGAGCCCCGCATCAGGGTCCCTGCTCCACATGGAGCCTGCTTCTCCCTCTCCCTCTGATGCTCCCCCTCCTTGTGCTCTCTCTCTATGTCTCTCTCTCGCTCTCTCTCAAGTAAATAAAGAAAATCTTTAAAAAATTTGAAATAGTTCTAAGACAAACGTCTTTAATTTTGATTTACTGAAAAACAAACAAACAAAAACTAAGCTAAAAAATTTCCTAAACACTACTAAGCCTCCATAGATATTCAGTATCTTCCTGTGACATTGAGAGCCCCAATTACCAATTCTTTTTGTGACTTCTATTTGTGTATCTTTGTCCTCCTGTTTAACTCTAAATTAACATATTCGTGTGTATCTGTATCTATGCATGTGTGCACACATTTGTTTGAGTTCACAAATGATTACTTGGATGAATGTTAATTTATATCAATGAAACTGAAATAACATTAGGAAAACCTCATTTTGTTTTTCCATTTAAGGCTTTGTTTTTAGTGCGAGTTACTGAATATGTTTGTGCATTAATTTATTTCACATTTGTGTATTTTATTTTGTCTCAGTGATCTTTTTACCTGAAGGCCTAAAATAATATTGGAGGCATTTTTATGTTATAAAAATAAATTAATTAGTAGGAAAAATGAAGGCTATACCTTATAAGATTATTTGCATCTTATAAGTCTTTAATTTTGCTCTAGGAAATTCAAGTTAGGGAAACAATTTGATTTTGACTTATTGGTGGCTCTAATAATGCCTACAGATAACAAAAGTTTGCTTTGACAACTAAAGTGCAAGCACTTTTACAAATATTTTACTTTTATATATTTTTAGGCATTTAAGTGGCTTTTAACATTATTAGTATTCATGGTTTTGTTACATTTATATCTATACACCAGTTAATTATGATTTTTTAAAAATTTTTAAAAATAATTTTTAAAAATTATCCCATAAAAATCTACATGAATAGGGACCAAGAGTTCCAACATTTTGTAACCCTCACATTGCTTCCTATATGCCTTATACACAGATGTTATTTAAAAGGAATGTCTGTTGAATTGCTCCAGCCATGGCTGGATAGGTCAGTCAGTAGTCTTAGAGAATATATGAAGAATTCAGTAGATAGTAAGATATATTATCAAAATAAAAAATTAATTTCATAGTAGAAATTTTGCTTCCAGCAATGGTAGACTAGTTCATTTTAGACCAAAATTCCTTATAGCAATAGAAATAGTGGGAAACAAATTACTTAAAAAAATCTAATTGAGGGTATCAGAAAGATAGCAAGGCAGGATGGATTTGCTAACATCTAGGAAAGAGTTAATCCCTGAGTTTGCTTATAGCTGGGAAGGAACCCTGATTTCAGACTCCTATTTCTGAACATGATGGAGTAATAAAGACCAGGTTTACCTATCCACCTTAAACAATCAAAATATAGAAAATATACTATGTGGTGATTTTCAAGATACTGGGTACCAGGCAAAAAAGGTCAGTAATCCCTGAGAAATGAGAAACACACAAAGTGAGCCCTATAATTCCCTAGCATACTGTCTTGAGAGACTTTCCAGGCTGGAATGAGGAACTGAGACAATGCCTGGTAGACTTCTTAGATTAAAGGGCTAGAGCTGAGAGTATAGGGAGACCAAGGCAGCAGGGTTCAGAGAAAATGGGAGAGAAGAAATCTGCAAAGTGAGAAAAACATAAATAAATGAAAACATATCCCATGTTCAAGGATTGGAAGACTTAATATTGTTAGGATGTTAATAGTACCTCCTAAAGTGTTCTACAAATTCAGTGCAATCCCTATCAAAATCCCAATGGTACGTCCTGCAGAAAAGGGCCCTGAATAGCCAAAATGATCAAAACTAGAGGACTCAAACTTTCTGACTTAAAAACTTACTACAAAGCTAAAGTAATCAAAACAGTGTGATATCGACATAGAGACAGACATATGAACCAATAGAATAGAATAGAAAGCCCAAAATTAAACACTCATAAATGTGGTAAAATGATTTTTGACAAGGGTGCTAAGATGTTGCCACAGTGAAAGGACCATAAATGTACTGGAAAAAACAGATATCCATATGCAAAAGAATCAAGTTGGATCCTTACCTAAAGCCATATACAAAAATTAACTCAAAGTGGATCAAAGATCTAAATGTAAAACCTTGAAAAATAAAACTCTTAGAAAAAGAAGGGGAGACAAAATCATGACATTGGATTTGACAGTGATTTATTAGATATTACATCAAAGGCACAGACAACAAAACAAAGAATAGATAAATGAGACTTCATGAAAATTTAAAATTTTTGTGAATCAAAAGACACTACTAACAATAAAATGGTAACCTATAGAGTGGGAGAAAATATTTGCAAATCATGAATCTGTTCAGACAATATCCAGAATACATGATGTAAATATATATATATATATATACACACACATATGTACATACTACTCTGGATATTATTATGTATTATATATATTATACACACATATAATAATACAATAACTTTATTATATATAATATATAATATAATAATTCTAGCATAATAGCAACAACGATATATATGTTTTATAATACTCACAGTATGTGGAGAAGTGCCAAAATCAAAAACAACAGAATAAGCAACTTGAATAAAAAACGAGCCAAAGACTTGAATAGATATTTCTCCAAAGAAGATATACAAAAGACCAGCAAACACATGAAGAGATGGCCATCACTAATTATTCAATAAATGCAAGTCAAAACTGCAGTGTGATACCACCTCACACCCATTAGGATAGCTAATAAAAACAAAATGAAACAGAAAATAACAGGTGTTGGTGAGGATGTGGAGAAATTGGAACCTTGTGCCCTGTTGATGGGAATGTAATATGGTAAAGTCACTATAGCAAACAAGATGACAGTCTTTAAAAAGTTAAAAATAAAACTACCATATGATCCAGCAATTCAACTCTTGGATGTATACCCAGAAGAATTAAAAGCATGGTGTCAAAGAGATATTTGTATCCCATGTTCAAGCAGCATTATTCACAAAAGCTCAAACATGGAAGCAACCAAACATCTATCAGTGGATGAATAGATAAACAAAAGTGGTATATACAAAAAAATAGAATATTATACAGCCTTAAAGGGAAATTCTGACATGCTGCAGCATGGAGGAAACTTGAGGACAGTATACTAAGTTAAATAAGTCAGTCACAACCCCCCCCCCAAATATTGCCCCATTCCACTTATGTGAAATGTTTAGAGTAGTCAGAATCACAGATAGAAAGTAGGATGGTGGTTTCTGGAACTAAGGAAAGGTAAGAATGGGAGTTATTGTTTAATGGATTTGGAGTTTTAAAGATTTTAAAATATGAGAGAGCTAAGAAGATGGACAATGGTGATAACTGCACAACATTATGAATGAATTTAGTGATACTGAACTGTACACTTAATAATGAATAAGATGGTAAATTTTATGTTATCTGTATTTTACCACAATAAAACATTTAAACACACACATACACACACAAATCATTTAATTCACCATTTTTATATGGGTAATAAAAACATATAATTTATCTCACCAGACAAAAATATCTTTTGAAAAAATCCAACATCCATTCTTAATTAAAAACTCTCAGCAAAATAAAAAGAGAAACTTAACTTGATAAAAGAGATCTCAGAAAAATTGGTAGGAAATATCATCAGGCATAATGATAAAAGACAATGATTTTGCCCGAAGATTAGGCATAAAGTAAGGATTATCACTATCATCACTACTCAGCACTGTTCTGGAGCATTTGTCTTGTGTCTTCATGCTCTTATTAGTTTTTTCAAAAAGTACTCTTTTAAAATTTGGTGAATTCAGTGTATCAATTTGCTTTTTATGGATTGTGATTTTTATGTCATATCTAAAAATTGCTGCCTATCTAAAGATTGGTATTCTCTTACTTTTTTAAAAAGACTCATACTTTTAAGCTTTATATTTATAAACATACATCTATAATCCATTTTGGGTTTAATTTTGTTTATAATGAGAAATAGGGATAAAGGTTAATTTTCTTATAAATGTATATCTAATTGTCCTATCATAATTTACTTAAAAGGCTATTATTTCTCTCCTTTACACCTTTTTCAATATAATATGACTTTCTTTTTCTTATTTTTATTTGAGTATAGTTGACACACCATGTTACATTAGTTTCAGATTTACAAGTTGGTGATGGGACAAATTTATACATTACAGTTTGCTCACCACAAATATAGATATTATCTATATTAGCTACATCATTATTACAGTATAATTGACCGTATTCCTTTTGCTCTGCTTTGTACTTCCATGACTTACTCATTCCATAGGTGGAGACCTGTAGCTCTGTCTTCATTTTACTCATTTTACCCAACCCTCAAATCTGTACCCTATGGCAACCATTAGTTTGTTCTCTGTATTTATAGTTCTGAGTCTGCTTTTTGTTTGTTTATTTTTTTAGATTCCATTTATGAGTGGAATCGTATGGTATTTGTCTTTCTCAGTCTGACTTATTTCACTTAGAATAATAGCCTCTAGATACAACCAAGTTCTCTCAAATGGTACAGCCTCATCCATTTTTATGACTAAATAATATTCCTGCGTGCATGTGTTTGTGTGTGTGTGTGTGTGTGTGTGTGTGTGTGTGTGTGTATGCCACTTTTTCCTTATCCATTTGGTTACTTACATGTCTTAGCTATTTTAAATAAGGCTACAATAATGCATAGGGGTTTATTTTCTCTGGGTAAATCCCCAATATTGGGATTATTGGACCATATGGTATTTCTATTTTTAATTTTTTGAGGAAACTCCACACTGCTTTTCACAGTGGCTGAACTAGTTTGCATTTCCACCAATAGTGCGCAAGGGTTCCTTTTTCTCACCATCCCCACCAACATTTGTTGTTTCTTGTCTTTTGTTTGTTTGTTTTAGCCATTCTAACAAGTACAAGATGATATCTCATTATGATTTTGATTTGCATTTCCCTGATCATTAGTAACATTTAGCATCTTTTCATGTGTCTCTTGACACTCTGTATATTTCCTTTGGAAAAATGTCTATTCAAATTCTCTGCCTATTTTTTAATTGGATTGTTTGGTTTTTGTTTTTCATTTTTTGATATTAAATTATATGAGTTCATTTGTATACTCAGCCCTTATTGGATATGTCATTTGCAAATATCTTCTCCAATTCAATAAGTTATCCTTTGTTTTCTTAATTTTTTCCTTTCCTGTTCAAAATATATTTTTTAATGCAGTCCCAATAGTTCTTTTGCTTTTGTTTCCCTTGCCATAGGAAACATATCTAGAAAAATATTACTGTGGCCAACATCTTAGAAGTCATTGCCTGTGTTCTCTTCTGCTATTTTTATGGTTTCAGGTCTCACTTGTGGGTCTTTAATCCATTTTGAGTTTATTTGTTTGTATGGTGTTAGGAAGTAGTCCAGTTTCATTCTTTTATATGTAACCATCCAGTTTTCCCAGCACCATTTATTGGAAAGACTGTCTTTCCCCATTGTATATTCTTGCCTCTTTTGTCATAGATTAATTGGCCATATAAATATGGGTTTATTTCTGGGCTCTCTATTCTGTTCTGTTGATCTGTGCATCTGTTTTTGTGCCAGTACCATACTGTTTTTGTTACTACAGCTTTGAAGTCTCTCTTAAAATCTGAAATTGTGATACCTCCAGCTTTGTTCTTTCTCAGGTTATTTTGGCTATTGGGGGTCTTCTCTGGTTCCATACAAATTATAGTATTATTTGTTCTAGTTTTGTGAAAAATGCTGCTGGTGTTTTGATAGGGAATGTATTGAATCTGTAGATTGCTTTGGGTAATATGGATATTTTAATAATATTATTTCTTCCAATCCTGGAGCATTGGGATTCTGTCCATTTGTTTGTGTCATCCTCAATTTCTTTCATCAATGTTTTATAATTTTCTGAGTATAAGTCATTCAACTCTGGTTAACTTTCTTCCTAGGTACATTATTCTTGTTGGTGCAATTATAAATGGTGTTGTTTTTAAAAATTTCTCCTTCTATAACTTTGTTGTTAATGTATAGAAACACTACATATTTGATTCATTTATTACTCTACTAGCTTTTTGGTGCATTCTTTAGGATTTTCTGTGTATAGTATCATGTTGTCTACAGATGATGGCAGTTTAACTTCCTCTTTATTAATATGGATGCCTCATTCTTTTTCTTATCTGATTGCTATGACTAGGACTTTCAGTATTATGTTGAATAAAAGTGGTAAGAGTGGACATCCTTGTCTTATTTTATCTTAGAGGGAAAACTCAGTTTTCTACCATTAAGGATGATGTTAGCTGCGGGTTTTTCATATGGCCTAGTATGTTGAGGTATATTCCTACTAACTCCCATTTTGTTGAGAGTAGAATAAATGCTGAATGTTATGAAATGCTTTTTCTGCATTTATTGAAATAATCATATGATTTTTATCCTTCTTTTTGTTTATGGTAATGTATGACATTGGTTTGCAAATATTGAACCATTCTTCCATCCTGGGAGTTTAAGTCTTTCATATCTTTTGCCATATTTATGTGTAACTTTTCCATATATTTACGTTTTAGATAAGTGGCATTGTTTTTAATTTTAATTTCTGATTGTTCATTGATGGTGCATAGAAATATAATTGATTTTTGTATTCTGATTTTGTGTTCTCCAACATGGCTAAACTCATTTGTTCTGTTAGCCTTTTTGTATATTTAATGAAATTTTCAAAAAATTTTGTTTGCAAACAGAGTTTTACTTCTTTCTTTCCAATGTAGAGGTCTTTTATTTCTTTTCCTTCACTTTTTGCACTGTCTAGACCCTCCAATAAACCATTGACTAGAAGTGGTAAGTAAGAGTGTATATTCTTGTCTTCTTCCTGATATTAAAATAATATTTTCAGCCTTTTATACTTACAGATGAAGCTAGTTCTCATGGATGCCTTGGTCAAGTTGAAGATATTGTCTTCTGAGAGATGTTAGATTTTGTCAAATGCTCTTCCTGAATCAATTAAGATGATAATATGGGTTTTTTAACTTATTTTTTTAATATGATGAATTACAATAACTGACTTTTCAATGTTAAAC
>RCUC01126484.1:0-76110 GCA_003697995.1 Taxidea taxus jeffersonii | reverse complement strand
AAAAAAAAAAAAAACAACCTAGAAGCGGGTAGCCTGGGGCCTCTGAAGTTTCTATTTTTATTTATTTGTCATACAGAATGTCACTTTTCACCTGGACCCCTTGCAGACGCCAAGGTCATCCTGCAAAATGTAATCGTGACCTTGAGTCTTAGTTTCATATTCTATAAAAAGCTAGATTTTAGGGGATGGAAATTCAGAGTTAGAGCCCTCTTGACTATTTTTTCCTTCACTTAAAAACAGATAAGGAAGCTGAGCCACCGCAGATTGATGCTAACCCTAAAGTGAGCTTTACAAACTCATTGAAAACAGTGTTCCCACACCCTGCGGTCTTTATTCCCCCTCTCAAAATGTGTTTGTCCATCTATGCACAAGACTTCAGAGACAGGAGATTTTCAGAGTCTCAATGCGTCGATAGGAGGATGAACAAAAAGAAAGCTTTTTCAGAACTTTTTTGCTCTCTGTGACTTCTCTCTGGGAAAAGGCAGAACTTTAGTTTAGTCAAAAGGGAATAAGACTGTTCGCAATGACAAATTAAGGTTTCAGGGGATAATTGAAATAAGGAAGTGGAAAAGTTTGGTGGATTATCCCCAAAGCCTGGATCAGACAAGGAAATAAACCAAAGGCAGCCCAGATTGAAGTGAGGATATGCAGTCTCAGGTCAAGAGCCTGTCCTGGTTGGGAGCAAAGAGATAGGACAAAAAGGAATGAGACGAAATGTTTTCATAGATCAGAGACAGTGGTGTGCATATACATGCCGGGCCTTTGCAGGCTGAGGGTATGGTTTTACTTCCTTTATTTCTTTTGCCTGCGTAGAGCCCAGCAATGTTCTAGAGGCTACATACTGATTGAGTCAACCTTTCCCTCTAGGCAAAAATCTGTATGATTAGGCTTTTGTTCTTGGGCCGTGTTTCTAGTATTAGACTGAAGATTTGGTGGGCAATGGCAGTTAACATTTAATAAGTATTTACTATGTGCTTGGCACTGTGCTGAGTGATGGGCTCGTTGAATGCTCTCATGACCTTGTAACGGTGGTATATGATTATCCCTACACAGCTAACGATATCTGCCTCTCATTCTCTGTCTATATAAATTCTGTGGTTTCTGTTCCCACTGGTACTATTCTAGTCCAAGTTTACATGAATGTTCTCTCCACTGAGGATGTCCACTGGCGCATTGTATGCTGGTGTAAATCAAACCTCCCCTCCTTGATCTTACAGCTAACGCTGCGTACTTACATGTTCGTTTCTGCATGTACACGACTGTAACACAATTTTTTGTGTTATGTTCTGCCCTATTTTTGGCTTCATGGGTAGTAATGGTATTCTTTGTATTTCTAGATTCTAGCATCAGTCAAGAACTTGGCTGAGGGTATGGAGCAATGATTAATGGTGCAGTGAATGTCTGAGTGAATGCCCCCATGAATCCACCGTTTCCTTGTTTAAGTAAATAATTATGTGTAAGTAATGCAAGAACTGGTTCACAGCCTGGGTTCCTGAGGACTTCTAGACCTATGGTAGAAAATCTTTATTTCAGTGAATACAGAACCTCCTTCCCATGGGTCTAGCTCTGTATTCTCTTGCAGTGATCTGGAAGAGGAAGGGAAAATTGAACCTGCAATGAGGTTGGTGTGTGTATTTTCGTGTACTTGTGACTTACTTCTAAAGACAGTTAGTGATAATATAGAAATTTTCCAGTATTCACCCTTTTTTTTCTCTAATTGGGAGTAGATTATATTTTTACAGACAGATGAACAAAATTTTAATTCATTAATAATATATGATTTCCATAAATCACTGACACTTGTTAACATTAATTAAGATGGATTTTATCCTCCACTTAAATTGTATGTTTTAATCTTTCTAAATAATTCACCAGAGATTTGAAGAAAATTTTTAAAATGAATATAGTAATGCAAACTATTGTTTATTAATTTAGCTTGGTCCTGTGATAGAGTGATCTAATATTTACAGTATGATCAGCAACCTGCAAGACATTTTTAGAGCTTACCTCTTCAGTTATTCTAGGGTGGTAACTTTTCTCTAAAAGTCCAAAAAGTTCGTTAAATGAGTCACACCTCATTTTTTATTCTGAAATGATTTTCTATTTTTATGCAAATACCTAATGTGTAATTCTGTTTTATTTCTCATTCTACATTGAGAAACAAAGTCATTGTCTTAAGAAGAGGCATATCGGGGCGTCTGGGTGGCTCAGTCATCCAGCATCTGCCTTCAGCTCAGGTCATAATCTCGGGTCCTGGGATCGAGTCCCACGTGGGGCTCCCTGCTCATCGGGAAGCTTGCTTCTCCCTCCCCCATTCTCCTTCCTTGTGTTCCCTCTCTCTCTGTCTCTCTGACAAATAAATAAATGAAATCTTTAAAAAAAGAAGAGGAGGAGGCATATCAATACATTTAGTTACTCTTTCATGTATGGTTCTGTAGAGATTCCTGACAAAATTACAAAACCCAGGTCTCCAGCTGGCTTTCATCTGAGGACAAATAATGAAGTTCTTCCAGGCGTCATTGTAGTTTCAAAGATGTAAAGAAATCTCTTGCAATCACGCGTAACCTTCACGTAGTTTGGTTTTAAGGGGGAAATGCAAGATTTAAAAATGGACAATTAACATAAGAACCTTTTACCTTGGATGAGATCATCAGGGCGGTCTGGCTAATAGTCTGATGATAGAGCATTTTTTTAAAAAATGAAATTGTATTTTTGGAATCTACGCTCTACGGCCTTTTTGAATCTCATTTCAAAATACCCCGTAAAATAACAAAAGAAACAAATTTACAAATATTCCATCAGACTGGTTAAACGCACCCTTCTGTGGTCTGTTGAGAGGGGCGCTGTCTGCGGGCTCTTGGATTCATGCAGAATAATGATTCGTGCAGGGGGACCCAAGACCCCAGGGTTCGTGGAGAGATTACTTGGGAGAGAGAAAAATCGGGTCTGTTGCACTTCAGGTATGCAAACCCTTGCTTCTTTCAGGCAAATTTCACTTGTTTGTGTTTTATTTAGCAAGGATCTTTTCATGATTTCATTTAGCATACCATGTTTCATCTGGTTTCCTGTGACTGTCCTTCAAATGGGAAAACCTTTGCTTGCATGAAAGCAAACACCATTGCTTCCTGAGTGCAGCTCTGCTCTGAGCAAACGTTTCCATTCTACGCTCCAGTAACTACCATACTTTTAATTTTCCCTGCTCGGAGCCTTGAAGTGTTCACCTGAAAGCATCTGAAAATAGCCCGCCACTCCAGCCGGAGGCGAAATCCGTGTCCGAGGCAGGGAGGTGGGCCGGGCTCAGGATCGCTGGCTTCCCTGGGATGAGTCCTGGATGGAGACCCACGGAAAAGGCAAGGCGGACCAACACCAAAGAGAGGAGAATGCAGCTGTGCCTTCCCTTTTGCAGAGAGACACACGGCGTGCAGCCGCTCTGCATTTTATTCCTGCTAACTCTGTGACTTCCCTGCGAACCAGGCAGGGGAGCCCAGCATCAAGGATTTCCTCTGCCTTCAGATCCCGGTCACGGCTACCAGCTGGAGCCACGCACAGATTCCCACTGTGGCTAAGTGGTTCGGGAAGGTGAGGGAAGCCCTCCCCGCCCTAAGCTGCAAATGAACGGAATTGCAGCCCCGTGTACCACGTGATGAACATTCACTCTCCTGTGCAGTGGTGGTGGTGGGGGGGTATTTTTTCGTAGGAATAAAATGCGATTTGTGAATTCTGCCCTGTACCACATTAAAAGGGCTGCTGCCGGTCCGTGGAGAGGAGAAGCAGGTCATTATTCAGAGACGACGCTTCTGCCACAGAATGCTGTCACCACATAATGGTCCCCTGCCGAGAGATAAATGTAGAGGCCGAGGCAGTGAACTTAATTCTTTTAAAGCAAGAGACATTTTTTCGTTGACACAATTGCAGCTCTTGTGATCACCTTTCCTGTTTTACCAAATGAAAGGTTGTGGATTTTAATCATCACGCTTGATGGAGGGCTGATGTCACGAAGTGACAGGAGGGAGCCCGGTGACAATAGCCTGCTGTGTGCAGATTGGCTTGGTAAACACTCTTGGCACAGACTCCAGCCACCGAAGAACTACTTAGTGATAAATGGGTAGACTCTTGATTATTAGTTAGAGTCCTGACAGTTAAGACTTAACATGTCTTTACTTTGTCAGTGAGGAGTCAGCGGCCTGTAACGTACGGGAAGGCAGTAGTAATCTGGTTTCAGGAAACCACCTTGTTTCATCTGGCGGTTGAGGGTTCCGTGTCGTGGCTAGAGAGTTCCAGAACTGTCCCCACCTACAAGAGCTCTGCGGGCCCAACTCTGTCTGTGTTTACATCCAGTAATAGTAATAGCCAGGTTTTTTTTTGTTTTTAAAGATTTATTTATTTATTTATTTATTTGAGAGACAGTGAGAGAGAGCATGAGAGGCTAGAAGGTCAGAGGGAGAAGCAGACGCCCCATGGAGCTGGGAGCCCGATGTGGGACTCGATCCCGGGACTCCGGGATCATGACCTGAGCCGAAGGCAGCTGCTTAACCAACTGAGCCACCCAGGTGCCCCTAATAGCCGGTTTTTACTGAGCACTTAACAGTATGTTAGACGCTATTCTGAGAAGTCCACATCGGTTCTTCTGTCCTCCTGCAGCATTCACGCCTCTGCGCGGGAGTTTAGACAGGTTCACACGGCGGGAGGTTGGAGACGTGGGCAGAGATGTAATGGGAAGCAGATGATGCAGGGCCAGGTTCTGTTAAGGATTTTCGCTTTGACTTAGAGTTATCTGACAAGTCGTTTAAAGGTTGAGGGCTTAAGTGCTATGAACAATTAGTTCTAGCCGACCGTACTGGCTATGGTGTAGGCAAGACACAAGAATGGCAAAGGGAGGACAGGATGTCAGGATATTCCAAGCCAGAGATGACTGTGGCTTGAACTAAATTTGTGACATTTCGGTGATGAGGGTATATTGGGTTCTGGAGTTTTTCTGAAAATAATCCCAATAGGATGTCCTTTTTTAAAATAATTTGTTTTTTTTTTGTTTTTGTTTTTTTTTTATTTGAGAGAGAGCACGAGTGGAGCGGCAGAGGGAGAGGAAGAAGCGGTCTCCTGGATGAGTGGGGAGCCCGATGTGGGGCTCGACCCAGGATCCCGAGATCATGACCTGAGCTGAAGGCAGAGGCTTAACCCACTGAGCCACCCAGGTGCCCCCTAATAGGATTTCCTGACAGAACATGTAGGAAATATGAAATAAAGAGATCACAAATGGGTTAATATTTCAATCTAAGACCCTACGTAAATGGAAAATAGAGTTGTAATTAGCTGGGTGGGGGGGAGCATGCAGTAGATACTCTCATTTTACCCAGGAAGAAATTAGAACTCAGGGGAATGGGAGTTTTCTACCATCAGGTACTATTTCAACTCATTATTTTGAACAGACCCTGAAGAAACATAATAGGGCAAGTTTTGAATATCAGAAGCTGAAAGCAGTAAATGCAAAGCCTGAAAAATAAGCCTAATTATTTTTTATCATATTTCCTAATATTACTTTCACTGTTAGCTTCAATTATTGGAACACTCAGTAGAAATGAAACTGACATGTCAGAATTTGTGATGTTTGTCGGCTTTAATATCACTGTTCTAATAAAATAACCTTGAGTTAGAGTGTTCAGTGAAATAACCACAAATTGAAACTCTAAGAACAGGTAGAAATGGATGGCTATCAATTTCTGATGACAGTTGTCTAGAAAGGGACTGCGGAGGTCCAGAAGATGAGCTCTGGCATGCCAACATGCCTGGCAGAGACAATTTCCTAGAGTTAAGATGTTTGATGATAAACCACACTGATGATTGGCAACACTTGAATAACAGGTCTAGGGTAAGAACACCATATAAAACGTCCACATTAGGGGCACCTGGGTGGCTCAGTGGGTTGGGGCGTCTGCCTTCGGCTCAGGTCATGATCTCAGAGTCCTGGGATCAAGCCCCGCATCGGGCTCTCTGCTCGGCGGGGAGCCTGCTTCCTCCTCTTTCTCTGCCTGCCTCCCTGCCTGCTTGTGATCTCTGTCTATCAAATAAATAAATAAAAATTAAAAAAAAAGTCCACATTAAACAAAATCAAAATAGCAAGTATCTAATATATTATCTGCAAACAAAATAAAATTTAATCTAAATTTTCTCCTTAGAGTGTCCACAAATTCTTTAGAAACTTTTTTGCTATTTTAAAATATGCATCACTATGACCCATGAAATTTTATGGCCTTTCCCATACTCCTTAATAGATTAAGCATTTTTAAAGTGGCACACTGTGGGGGCTCCTGAGTGGCTCACTGGGTTAAGCCTCTGCCTTTGGCTCAGATCATGATCCCGGGGTCCTGGGATTGAGTCCTGCATCGGGCTCTCTGCTCAGCGGGGAGCCTGCTTCCTCCTCCTCTCTCTGCCTACTTGTCATCTCTCTTTCTCTCTGTCAAATAAATAAATAAATAATCTTTTAAAAAATAAAATAAAATGGCATACTATTTCATGGCATAAAAATAGTGAGTTTTGTAGGCATTTTAGTTTAAAAATGTAATTATAAATGAATAATCATTTTCTCCAAGATAAGCAGCTTATCATAAGCATTAGTTCACATTGATGGGTGTTAGTACCTAAGCGATTGATGGTCCTTTTGAAGAATCAGCCACATCTTTCATCTATTTTTAAAAAGTACCATCTAAAAATAATAATAATAATAATAAATAAAAAATTACCATCTACTCCAGGCAACTTGGCACTTTTACTGTCTTTAGCTGAGTTCATTTTGCTTTGCCTAAGATAGTCTTTTGCAGGTACAATAACTATCTTGTGTTTCATTGCTTCATAAAGATATTTTAAACACAAATGAGGGATTTGAATTTAAATTAAAACTGAGCTACATACATTCTTAATAAAGTTAATAAATCAGTTGAGAAGATCTTAATCAGTAGATATTTTCTATTGACGTCCATTTGCCTATTCTCAGGCAATGAAATCACATCACTTTTCTTTTAAGAAACCATTTTAAGATTCATCCTAATTTCAGAAACCTTAAAATATGAAAAGAAAATGTAGAATCAAGGGATTGGCTACTTACAGGCTTTCCGATTATGATCTTAGTTGTTCAATAGAAAGTGTACAGGGGTATCTTGAAAATAATCCTGGAATAGGAGAAAAGATCCGTGTTGAGGTCCTGCTTCGTCCACTTTAAGGCTGTGTGACCTTGCAGATCTCCTTTATCTTCTCTACAAATAAGGATAAAAGTCTCGTTAGGATTAAATGAGGATGAAATGGTGGAGTTTTCTTTTCTGTTTCTCTGATCTCTATTTTACTTTCTCCTGCTTCTCAAAGCCTAGTCTGAATTGTGGGACCTCTCTTCCATTTCCATTTGCTTTTGGTGATTTTTTCTAGCCTTGTGGTATTATTATGATCACAGAATATAGCTTAGAGAGACCCTGTTTGGGAATATCCCACTGATTTTTATGCCATATGGTATATGATGTATGTAATTAGTTTTGGTTAACATTCTATGGCTAATTTAAAGAAAATTGACATATTTAATGAATTAGCCCTATTGATTATTTTGTCCAGATCCTATCTAGATTTAATCTACCCAAGATGGAAGGAAGAGTGCTATATATTCCCGTACCAATGATCAGTTTCTTACTCTGTTTCTAGCAGCTTGACAGAGCTTCATATGCATTGCTGATGCATGGTATGGAGAAATGATTCATGATCATACATATTCACTAACACTGAATGGTTAAGAGGACAAAATCATGTGACCTTGTTTAGTTGTTTTGTATTAAATTGTACTGGGTCTGAATTCTATTTTACCATCTGTTTTTATCTGTGTGCTTGGTAAATTTTTGCTGGTGCTTTTCCTTTTGTTCTTCATTCTTTTGAGTCAGATTTGTCCCTTGTGAGCATCACACACTTGGATTTATTATTGGGGTTTTTTAATCTAATCTGTAGATCTCCCTGATAAAAGGGTGGGGATTGTGTATTGGAATTCATTACCCTAACTGATACATTTGATTTGATTCCTGTCAACTTGTTTTATCTTTTCTTCGTGTCAGTTTTTATTTTCTGTGTTTTGTTTCAATTTCTGTATGAAACACGTTTTATAGGCTTCAATTTCCAATGCTTTGCAAGGAGATAGATGTTTTTATTTCTCCTAATGGTTACTTTGTATTAGTTTAGAAACATTATCCGTGTCAATTTTTGCAAGGGTCTCAAATTAACTGGCATCGTTTGTCCTTCATCTATTTAAAATGAGAGATTTAGAATCTTTTTATTTTCCTCTCATCTTTACTCACTGGAAATTATTAATGTAACCGGATTTTAGAACTAGATAAATAAAATTAAATTATGACTGTTTTATTGTGCTTTCGTTTTAAACACTATTTTTAACATTTTCATTGAGTGGTAGAACCTTATTCAAAATAGTCATTAAATCTAAATACTGTAGTTAATGACTACAGTGCTTATGACCAGTCCCATTTTCCACGTCTCTTTTTACTTATGTTTCCTTTTATGCATTTGGAAGTAAATTCTTAAGGTATGTTATCTGGACAATTTATTTTCCAAAACCATGACTGTCTAAGATTATTTTTTAAATTAATTTACTTTTTTGGGGCGCCTGGGTGGCTCAGTGGGTTAAAGCTTCTGCCTTCTGCTCAGGTCATGATCCCAGGGTCCTGGGATCGAGCCCCACGTCAGACTCTCAGCTCTGCAGAGAGCCTGCTTCCTCCTCTCTCTCTGCCTGCCTCCCTGCCTACTTGTGATCTCTCTCTCTGTCAAATAAATAAATAAAATCTTAAAAAATATTAATTATTTTACTTTTTAAACTCCAGTACAGTTAACATACAGTATTATGTTAGTTTCAGGTATACAATATGGTGATTTAGCAATTCTGTACATTACCCTCTGCTCATCATGATCTGTGTGCTCCCAACCCCCTTCACCAATTTGCCCTCCCTCTCACACCCTCCCATCTAATAACCAGTAGTCTTTCTCTATATTTGAGGCTGGTTTTTTAATCTCTTTTTACTTTGTTTTGTTTCTTAAATTCCACATTTGAATGAAATCATATGATATTTATCTTTCTCTGACTTATTTTTTAGTATTATACCCTCTAGATCCATCCATGTTGTTTCAATGGTAAGATTTCATTTTTTTTATGGCTGAGTAATATTCCATTGTGTATATACACCACCTCTTCTTTATCCGTTCATCTGTCGATGGACACTTGGACTGCTCCCATATTTTGACTGTGGTAAATAAGGCTGCAATAAACATAGGGGTGCATATATCTTTTCAAACTAGTGTTTTTATATTCTTTGGGTAAATACCCAGTAATGGAATTACTGGATCATATGGTAATTCTATTTTTAATTTTTTGAGAAATCTTGATACTGTTTTCCACAGTGGCTGCACCAGCTTGCATTCCTACCAACAGTGCACGAGGATTCTTTTTTCCTCACATCCTCACCAAAACTTGTTCCTTCTTGTGTTTTTGGTTTCAGCCGTCCCGACAGGTGTGAGGTGATATCTCGGTGTGGTTTTGATTTGCCTTTCCCTGATGGTGAGTGACACTGAGCATCTTTTCATGTGTCTGTTGGCCATCTGTATGTCGGCTTTGAAGAAATGTTTGTTCATGTCTTCTGCCCATCTTAAGTTGAATTCATTGTTTTTCTGGAATCGAGTTGTATAAATTCTTTATATATTTTTTGATACTAACCCCTTATTGAATATATCATTTGCAAGTATCTACTCCCGTCTAGTAGGTTGTCTTTTTGTTTCATTAATTTTTACCTTTTTTGTGCAGGAGGTGTTTATTTTGATGTAGGCCCAATAGTTTATTTTTGCTTTTGTTCCCTTGCTTCAGGAAATATATCTAGAAAAATGTTGCTGGACATCAGATGACATTGATGTCAGAGAAATTACTGCCTGTGATCTCTTCTAGGATTTTTTTTTGGTTTCTGGTCTCACATTTAGATCCTTAACCTATTTTGAGTTTGCTTTTTGTGTATAGTTTAAGAAACTGTGGAGTTTCATTCTTCTGCTTGTAGCTGTCCAATTTTCCCAGAACCATTTTTTGAAGAGACTGTCATTTTTTCAATGCATATTCTTGCTTCCTTTGTTTGAAGATTAATCGACCAAATAATCATGGGTTTATTTCTGGGAGCTTTGTTCTGTTCCTTTAATCTGTGTGTGTATTTTTGTGCCAGCATTATGCTGTTTTGATTACTATAGCTTTGTAGTATATTTTGAAATCTGGAATTGTGATACTTCCAGTTTTGTTCTTTTTCAAGACTGCTTTTGCTCTTCAGGGTCTTTTGTGGTTCCATATAAATTTTAAGGTTATTTGCTCTAGTTGGGTGAAAAGCACTGTTGGTATTTTGACAGGGATTGCATTAAATCCGTAGATTGCTTTGGGGACTACAGACATTGTAACAATATGTGTTCTTCCAATCCATGAGCATGGGATGTCCTTCCATTTGTCATGTTCAGTTCCTTTCATCAGTGTTTTATAGTTTTCAGAGTACAGGGCTTTCACCTGCATGGTTAAGTTTTTTCTAGGTATTTTACTATTTTTTGTGCAATTGTAAATGGGATCATTTTCTTATTTCTCTTTATGCTACTTCTTTATTAGTTTGTAGAAATGCAACAGATTTCCGTATACTGATTTTGAATCCTATGACTACTGAATTCATTTATCTGTTTTAGTAGTTTTTTGGTATTTTTAAGGTTTTCTATAGATAGTATACTATCTGCAAATAGCTAAAGTTTTTTTTTTTTTCCTTACTAATTTGGATGCCTTTTCTTTCTTTTTATCTTTTTCCTTTTCCTTTTCTCTTCTTTCTTCATTTCCTTCTTTTCTTTGGTCTGATTGCTGTGGCTAGGACTTCCAGTACTGTGTGGAATAAAAGTGGTGAGAAAGTACATCTTTGTCTTGTTCCTGATCTTAGAGGAAAAGCTTTTAATTTTTCATGACTGAATATGATGTTAGTCATGAGCTTTTCATATATGGCCTTTATTTTATTGAGGTGTGTTCCCTCTAAACTTACTTTATTGAGGGTTTTTATCACAAATGATGTTGTAATTTGTCAAATACTTTTTCTGCATCTATTGAGGTGATCGTATGGTCTTTACGCTCCTTGTTATGCTGTATCTAGAGATACATGTATCACGTCTCTTGATGTGATTTATCAATATTGATTGATTTATGAATATTGAACCATCCTTCATTCCAAGAATAAATCTCACTTGTTTGTGGCAAATGATTTTGGTAATGTATTGTTAGATTCAGTTGGTTAATATTTGTTGAGAATTCTTGAATCTTCATCAGAGATATTGGCCTGTAGTTCTCTCTCTCTCTCTTTTTTTTTTTTTTTTGGAGGGTCTTTATCTGGTTTTGGTATCAGGGTAATGCTGGCCTCATAGAATGAATTAGGAAGCTTTCCTTCCTCTTCTATTTTTGGGACTAGTTTGATATGAATAGGGTATTAACTCTTCTATAAATATTTGATAAAATTCACCTGTGAAGCCATCTGGTCCTGGATGTTTGTTTGTTGGGAGGTTTTTGATTACTGATTCAGTTTTGTTGCTGGTCTAAGATTATTTTTTCTGTTGCCCCAAACCTGAACATCAGTTTATCTTTGGATATCCACATATTGAAAGCTAATATTATATTTTTAAATACTTTATTTTCTTTGGATGTTTTGGTTATAAAAAATATGATCCTTTGTAAATGATCTTCATTTATTTTCCATCTATATATTTAAATTCTACCATTATGCGAATCTCTTTTAAGTGACCATTCCTTGGATCATGGTAAATGGGTCTTAGCTTGATCTTAAAATCTGACTTTAAAATGCAAAATGTATTCTTCAGTATCACTTCTGGTACTGTTGTGCTTGACTATTCCTAGGGAAGGCCCATTGAGTATTTTTACATTTGGCATGATCTTCCAATAATTTTGTCTTTAGTCACTTCCTTTACATTTTTGG
This sequence comes from Taxidea taxus jeffersonii, assembly GCA_003697995.1. Classification (NCBI taxonomy): domain Eukaryota; kingdom Metazoa; phylum Chordata; class Mammalia; order Carnivora; family Mustelidae; genus Taxidea; species Taxidea taxus. The sequence goes on along the minus strand of RCUC01126484.1, from coordinate 64,093 downwards.
GAAATCCCCCTTATAAGTCCTCCTCTTCATTGTTTTCAGTGGAGAATTTAATGTTACAACGATGTGTTCCCTTCTTTGCTTTGTTGTCTTTCTCACCCTGCTTCCCTCTTAATCTTAGTTCATTTTCCTATATGGCTTTTCATTTTTTAATTAAAGCTCTGTCTTTTTATTGCAATCACTAAAGACAAAAACATCTCCTTTTAGTACTAGAAAGGTTTTTAGAAGTGTGTGTTTTCTTGGGTTGACTTGTCACTTTGCATATTCCGTGGGCACTCTTTCCTCCTTATGTTGATTACTCTGTCTTCCTGGAAATACACAATGTGCATCAGTTGTTGTTGATATGTTCATTTCATAGTAAGAAAACTCTTTAACTCTGCCCAACTCAATATCTCCTAAAATTAATTGACCCTTGAAATTTTCTCTCATGAAACACCTCACAGAGCTAGTGCTTCATGAAATTATAGTTGACCACAAATAGCTAAAAATATGTCCTTTTATAATTTGTAGATATTATGAGAAATCCTTTGACTGCTGTAATTACCCCCTACTACTCATTTCACTTCGAGGCCCATTCATTATGATTTTATATTTAGTTATGAATTCTTTACAAATGAAAATAAATAGTGCTACAGAGCTTCCCAGTGTTTCTTCTTGTTGTGTAAAAATAATATGTAGATGTTAAGTGTACATCTTATAATTCATTTAATGAGGTTTTTATAGACATATTTCAGACACCCACATAGGCAAACTGCTGAAGAAAATTAGAAACATTTATCATGCATGTTGTATTTTTGTAAGTCACATTGAAATATTGCAAAGAAATGGTAAAAGGTGTCAAAATTAACTAATTTGAGGATGTGAAGTTACGGTTTTGCCTATACTTGTCAATTGAACAATTCTGGATGGGGAGAGGGAGCATAACAAATTGTCAATGACTTAATTTTTGTTTATCAAAAAATTACACTCTGTAGTTTTACAGCTACATAGACTATGAAACAGGTTTACACAAAAGTATATAAAAAATAAAAGTGAAGAGAGTCTCCACACCTACAGCTAATCTCCATGGCAGGCTAATGGGGACAGGGAACCTTTGCAGCAAATGGTGCAAGAACAATGGAATAAATGAATAAAAAAGAATGAATGGACTCCTACTATGCACCATGCATAACCAAATATGGAAGCTAAAACAACAGAGTTTCTAGATGAAAATAGGAGACAATATTCTTGCGACCCTGGGTGAGATGGAGATTTTTATAGAAGACACAGGAAGCACAAACCATAAAATATTGATAATTGAATTGTCTCATAATAACAGCAATGAACTCTAGTTATCAAAAGACAATATTAATAAAATGAAAAAAAGCCACACATAGGATAAAATATTCTCAGTACATACATTTGATAGTAACTTACTTGTATCTAAAATATATAAACAACTTTTATTACTTAATAAAAAATCAAACAACCCAATTACATAAGAAAAAGACTTGATTAGACCTCAAAAGAAGACATATGGTTGGAAAGACATATGGAAAGGTGCGTAGTGACATTGCCAGGGAAATGTACATGAAAATCCCAGTGCGTTACTCCTGCACAACCGACAGAAAGGATAAAATTAAAAATACGAAGGCACCAGGTGTTGAGGGTGTGAAGTCTGGGAGTGCCCTATGTTGCGGTTGGGAGTATTAAATGGAACGCCTGCTTTGGAAAAAACATGCTCTGTTCTATGACCCAAGAATGCCTCTCAGACGTTATCCCAAGAGAAATGTCTGCAAAAAATACTAATAGATAAATAAAGGATGGTAATTCATAAAATGAAAAATGACTAAGCAGTAAAAGAGGATACTTAATATACCCAAAAATCTGAACTCTGTGGAAAGATGAACCCAATTATATGCATCCATTTCTAGGGCTTTTATTTATCTCTACTCATCAAAAATAATTTTGGGAATAAGACACATTATTATTATTATTATTTTTTCTTTACCTGAGCTTTCCTTAATAGGAAAGTTTTTTAAGTTTGGAAGTAAGAATGCTGCTCTTCTAAAATAACGACTCAGAAGAGAGGAACTTTTGAATCACAAAACTCAGCCTTTACTTGAATTTCACCTGGCAATAGTGTTTTTATCTGATATTACTGCTAATGACAAGGCCTTGGTTCTCAAATTGTAATGTACATCAGAACAGCCTGGAGTTTCAGATTCAGTAGGTCTGGGGAGGGGCCTGAGAATTTTCATTTCTAACAAATTACCAGACGATGCCTCTGCCGCTGGTCTCAGAACTGCTGGATCATGGGCTTTCTTGGTAATGGCTGAAGAGCTCAGAATAGTTAACTTTCAAGTTTGTATTTCAAAGAGTACACGAACATCAAAGTATGGCGGGAGTACCTGCTGAGGGCTTCTCTTCAAGGTCTGTCACTGATCTGACTACCGTGTGAGTTCTTGTAAACTACTTATGGTACACTCCTAATGAATGTATCTGCTTTGGGTCAGAATTGACCATCTTCATATCTGCTTGGTCTGGGGAGAAACAATTGTGAAATGGTATTAAGCCATGTCATTGGTTTATTGAAGGGGTTGGGAGGGTGTGGTGATTTCATCACTGTACTCAGCTCTTCCTTCCATAGATGTTTCCATGTGACTTAAAATAAACATGGCTCTGTGAAGGAGAGATATGTGGAAAGGATATTTTCCCACCTGACAAGCCTAGTCACATGAGTTGTCTTGGCCAACGTAAAGCGAGTGGAATGTACGGTTCTGTGTAGAAGGGTTGAGAGTCCTGTGATTTTTCAACTGTTTTCTCCCTTCTGTGATAAGAAGGGCATATCCCAGATAGCAGCTGCTCCTTTGGCCAGAATGAGAAAAATACATGCAAAAGAGTTGCAGCCAGCATGGAATTTGAGCAAGAAATAAACAATCTGTTATTGTAGGTCAGTGAGATTTGGAGGCTATTATTGTAGCAAAATCTAGAGAAAATTGTTGAGTGCTTCATACCTCCTACTTGATGTCAGGTATTGGTCTAGGCTGATTATGTATGTTATTTTAATTTTAGTTACCGCAGTCAACCTATTAGTTAGATATTCTTCTTCAAATGATAGGGAGGAGAATAAAGCTTACAGAGAGTACACTAATTCTGGTAAGAGATTTCTTTCAAATATACCATGGCATGGTAATACATAAAATGGTGAAATATAAGTAAATAAGATTATTTGCAAAGACAGTACAGTTTAAAGAGTATTAAGAAATATTCTTAGATTAACCTTTGTAATCCCAACATCTTAGTCAATGGACAGAGTTAATGCAACTACAGAAAATAGCAGAACCTCTTCCATTAGAATTGTTTTTTTCCATCAAGGTTGGTGAAATATTGGTTTGTAACCCCTCAAAACGAAACCTGTAGTTAAAAATATTCACTCTCCAAAACTTTTAAAATTGGGGGTTCTTTTTGAATGTAGATGGGCCAAGATTTTGATGTTTGAAAGTGATATGTAGACCCCAATAAGGTGAATGAATGGGGAGATGTTACCCTATTTAAGAAGCATTTATTTGGTGATACCTGGGTGGCGCAGTCGGTTAAGTGTCTGCCTTCAGCTCAGGTCATGATCTCAGGGTCCTGGGATCGAGCCCTGCACTGAGCTACCTGCCCATCAGGGAGTCTGCTTCTCCCTCTTCCTCTGTCCCTCCCCCTTCTCATGCTCTCTCTCTCTCTCAAATAAATAAATAAAATCTTTTCAAAAAAATTTATTTGAGTAAATAAACATGATAGATCATTGAACGATTGATTATTAGTAAGGCAGTAAATGAGGAATTCAGAAAAAAGATGAGAGGAGTGCCTGGTGGCTCAGGTAAGCATCCGACTCTTGATTTTGACTCAGGTCATGACCTCAGGGTCCTAAGAACAAGTGCGACTCTGGGCTGCATGCTCAGCACAGGGTTGGCGTGAGTTTCTCTTTCCCTATCCTTCTGATCCCTGCCCCGCACCCCTGCACTTGCTCTCTCTCTCAAATAAATAAATAAACATTAAAAGAAACAAACAAACAAGGAGAGACTATAAAGACTCTGGGATCCAAGGTTTATGCTTATCAGATCTGTGTGAATGAAGAGTCTAAGCTTAGGGATACACAAGGCAAGGTATTTTCCCACTAAGACAGAAAAGCCTGCAACGAATATATTTTTGGCTTTCAAAACTGTTCAGATGTGTAATGGGCGACGTGTAGATGTCAAAAAGTTCTCCAAGGTTTGCCACCTCCAAAATTCTTTTTGATGCCTAAAATGTAATTATTATTACAGTGTACTTTGTGGACATCCCTCTCTTAATACATTCCGCCGCCTCTTTGGAAATCGGAGAGAGGGGTGTGAATTTAGAAGTTGCTTAGGCACACAGTAGTGGAGGTATAATGGTCTTAAATCTTGGGTGGGAAAAGAGATTAGCCAAACCTACTTTTTACAGTTCAATTTTGACTATGGCAATTATGACTATGACTTTTAAAATCATGTTATTCATGAAATTTTAACTATGGCTTTAACTTTAAAAGATTTCTTAAAAAAAAAAAAACAAAAAGAACCAAAACAACCGCCCCCCCCCCAAAAAAAAACCCTAACCGCAAAGAACGAAAGGAAGGAAGGAAGGATTGGCCGGTCAAGTCATCTGAGACTAGCTTTCTCAAATGTTTCATTTATTCATTCTTTAAATAAAGTTTATGGTGCACCTGCTCTCTGCCAAGTGTGCTAGGTGTGGATTTTATGCAGAGAACAGGAAATAAACCTGCTCTCACATATCCATTACATTCCCTCTAGGGAGGGAAACAAAGACACAGAAGGACTAATCTTCTGAAAATCGTAAATGCCGTGGAGAGATGGATAAAGGAAGAGAAGATTAAGTGAGAGCATTTGCAGGAGGAAGAGGGGCAGATGGGGTGAGGAGGAAAGGATTCTGATGAGAGCCTGATGTTTGAAGTTCAGCTAGAGAGCAGTCTAGGGCAAGAGTGATGCCGGTGGTACAGTCGGGACGTGCCTTAAGGCAACGATCAAGTCCTCGGGTTCTACAGTATCACAAAGCCCATGTTTCTGACATTTAAAGGCATATATAGGTATAACATCTATATACGGATAATAGATGTGTGTTCTTTTGAATATAAGTTGCATGTGTGTATCTGTTTTTGGGCTCCTTTAAAATAATTAGTTTTATAGGCAAGTATGCTCAATTTCTATTTTAATTTCTTTTTTTTCTTTTTTAGCTTCATGGGTATATTTTAACTGAAACAGCTATATTGGGAACATGTTAAATTGTATATTATATAGTCAGAAAGAAAATGAGAATGTACAATTATCTGGGAAGTTTCATATCACTCATATTAACTTCTGAAAAATAATTTTAGTTACCTTAATTATCTGTGTTGCCTCTACACATAAGAGTTTCTCAAGCTTTTATGGCACAAAATATTCTATGGAGCAAAAGCTTTAGTCATCGGGCTATTTCTACCCCGATCCCCTCAAAAAACAAAACAAAAAAAACCACCCTCAAACAAAAGAAAATAAAACACATGTTAAATATCTGTATAAATAAGCCAAATAAAAGAACCAAAATAACATCCATTGCAATAGAATAAATATGAATATCATCTCTTTGAAATAAACTGCAATTTAGTTCTAAGCAGATTACGTTAGTCACAACAATATTATTCCGTGTCATAGAGTTGTGTGTAGTTAAAAAAAAATCAGTCTCAGAGCTTATTAAAGGAAATGCAATTGTGTTATGTGCTTAAAGTGTTAAAATCTGGCCCCATTTCAATTAGTGTTGTTGTATAAATACTTTGCTGGTGCCCATGCTGGGGACAGAAGACACATGCCTTAATCTGAATGCACTCAGGTAGAGAAAATTAAATGTGCAACTCTTTGTGTGTTTGGATTAGCCACAGTAACTACTGTAAACCTGAACTCTGTAGAAGTTAGGGATTGTATATGAATAACATGAGCACATTAAGCCTTTCCAAATCCTTTAAATAGTCCCTAGATTAATTTTTCGTTTTGATAGGATATGAGCTGAAGAAAATCCAGACTATAACATGCCTCACTATTTATATTTATCAAAGCTTAATTTGGGCATAATTCAGTCAGTATCTTAAAAAAAAATGAGAGGAAACAATTATTGTTGATCTAATCATCAACATGAAAAACAAAGCTACCAAGTGATGTATTTTTCAGTGAACTGTTAGAAAATATAGAACATGTAGAACTGTAAGAATTAATTTACTCAGTGATGAGATTGGACGTTTTTTCCAATGGGTAAGAGAGAGCGCATTTTTGATGCTTTTCCTCCCATTTTGTCCTTTTATGTAATACTTTTAAAGCTTTCAGAACGTGTTTCCTTTTTCAGTTGGTCCCTAATGTTAGCCAAGAGATTTCTCAGTGGCGGTTCAAATTAGAAGAACATTTAAATCTAGAAATACTCTTTTGGGCACCAGAACTTTGCTTTTCAGGGAAAAAGGCTATTTCCTAATTAGCCAGTCCACCCGCTCTGCCATCACTAGACATATATCTGTGGGAAAGTTATCTTAGGTTTATGATCATTTAATCTTATGATTCTTAAGATTCTTGATCTTAATTAAATCTTATGGTTCATCTTATGATTCATTTTCAAGCGGAATGAGTCAAAAACCTGCCTGACCTGGTGTTTAGTAAAGGACTAATGGGAGGAACTAGCACGCAGTTCTCTCCAAAAAATAGAGATTATCTGTATTTGACTAGAAGCCTCTTCAAACATTTATAGACTGCAGGCTTATAAATATATTACTTGTATTTCCTCAGTATTTTTTTTTGTAACAGGAAACTATTTAAAAATTAATTGGTACCTTTTCATTGACTCTCTTTGGAGACGCTGAGTTCTAATCCTAGATGAGTGGAATATTTTTCAGTGCATTGAATGCCTTAAAAATAACTTCAGCTTGTACTCCGCAGAGGTGGGAAGGAGAGGCTAGAGCACATAATTATTTCTCCCTTCCACCGTGTAATAAACTGGACATGATGATTTTTAATACCTCAGAGTGCTCCATGACTTCCGAATGTTCCGGCCTTACTATTGCTGTGTCTTGTACTGGAAATACCATCCCGTCAGATTTGTCTGGATGCCAAAGATCAGTCTACTTGCTTTGCTAAATTTTGTCCTAACTCTTTACGTGAATATGTTTTTTTTTAAAGATTTTATTTATTTCTTGACAGACAGAGATCACAAGTAGGCAGAGAGGCAGGCAGAGAGAGAGGAGGAAGCAGGCTTCCCGCTGAGCAGAAAGCCTGATGTGGGGCTCAATCCCAGGACCCTGGGATCATGACCTGAGCCAAAGGCAGAGGCTTTAACCCACTGAGCCACCCAGGAGCCCATACGTGAATATGTTCTATGAAGGGATTTAATTATAGAGGATTCATAGACGATGTCATTAAATAATCCTACCCAACTTAATTCTGAAATTAACTCCCTGGTGAGGTTAAGGCTTGAACTGGCTAAGTTTAGATCCATGGGTACAAATCAGAAAATGTCCTTTTCACAGTCATGAAGAGGTTTTTTTTTGTGTTGATTACCAGAAATAACAAAATGGGGAAAAACCATCAGAAGTTGTGAGCAGGCTTTGCTGAACCTGGGTTTTCAGTACATGCCGGCACTTTCAGTGACTTAGATGTTCCCAAATATAATCCTTTTAAGCCTTCAACTCAGTTTGTGTTGTATGCATACATAAATATATGTATATATGTGAGTGTATGTGTGTGTACACACTGGCTTTGGAATCAAATCAATTAAGGCAGAAAGCAAAGTCAAAATTCTCAGAATAGTTTTAAGACCATCAATTATCATTATATGGGATGCATTGCACAAACAGAAATATTCCTGTCAGTATATGCCAAGTACTTCTTTTATCTCAATCGACAAGGAAAGCCCATATCTAACTACAGAGAAACACATTCCCTGGGAATCGGTAGCCCACTTTCTCATTGTCCAACACTGCTAGCACTTAAACAAATCTGACACCACTCAGTAGTTCATGACTGAGTTGATTTTGTGCAGTAAGACTTGGTTCTATAACAAAAACAAATCCTCAGTTACTTGTGTTGTCCCATTTGATTATTGAATGAAAACTCCTATCCAAAGAAGGTCCTTTCAAAGAAATATTCCCGGGATAACACAAAATACATTACCAAATCTTACCGTAAATTTAGAAGAAAAAAAGGCTCTATAATGAGAAGATGTATGAGAAAGGTTTTCACCTGACATTATATACAGTTTCAGGGTATTTGGAAGGTTTTGATGAAAGTATAGCGCTCATCTTCGGAAGTTCAACTCCCTCTCTTCAAAGAAAATCAGTGCCGTTATTTTTTAGATTCCTTGATCGGAATGAAATGTAATTTAGTGTCCCCTAAGAGCAAAGGCAGAATATTTATAATTATCATACGATGTGTATATTACTGCTGCCACTGCCCTTAGAGGCTAACATGTGAAGGACAAAAGGAAGAGAATCCTGGGTCACATCTTTGTGTGATTTGAGGATTCAGTGATCTAGCACACTTGTATTTGACGTTCATATCTGTTTATTTTCTTACTCAAAAAAAGTCTACTATTGTTTGGAGGAATTATTATAAAATGCACAATAAACCAAACTGCAGATCATTCCCAGTAATTTCTTTTGGAGTTAAAAAAAAGTAATTTTGTCTCTTAATAATGCATGGTCATAGTGTTGCTTGTTTTACTTAATTGTTTGCATTTAGTAACAATTTTTGAAGCATTAAAAAAAAAAAAACTAACCAACGAGGAAAAAAGAGAAGGGAAATGAATGCAGCATTATATGCAAATAGGTGGTTTGGTTTCCCAGTGTATGGTTTTCGCTCTGAGAAGCCACCAATAGGAACCCACATCTAAAGATCAAGCCCTCCTTCCTAAAGTCAATACCCAAAAGACCTGTTTACACTTGGAAGATAGTATTATAAGTATTCTGTTAACTTATCTTGAAATGAAAAAAGAAACATTTTTTAAAGCAGATATCTCATAGATTTTCGATGCCATGTTTTCCACTCATGGCAAGGGTCTTCCTAAGATAAAATTTTTTTGGTTCTGAGATTCATGGGATAAAATTGCTCGAACAAGTGATATTTGAAGTTCCTGATGGATGTTTCACAAGAAGCAAAAATTCCCATATCTGATTGTTCCTGGGAGTTGGGTGAGTCACCTTCAAATTATTTAATATGAAATAGGATCAAGTCAGTTCCTTAAAGTACAGCCTACAGATAATCCTGAAATCGCTATCCTATATTTTTAAAGGAATTAAATATTTACTTTTAATATTTATTCTAAAACAAAACATTTTACTACATTGAAGAAATGCAAGGTTTTAACTTGGATTTTTAGGTAGAAGGAGGGTTTTTCTCCCTAGATTTTTAAAGGTTTGTATAAGTATACCCTTTTTCTTCTGCATTTCATGCACAACCTTTGTGCATTTCTAATTACAAGACATCATTTCATTGGATTCTTTCAGCCTTTTAGAGCATTTTGTTTTTGTTTTGAAATATGTTGTGGTTGCCTCCTCTCTAAAATGCATTAATGCAATTACATTTAAACTTTAGATCATCCAATTATCAGAATAGCACTATGTAGACAACACACGAAGGGATGAGTCATTCACCCATTTCCCGTCTTTTGTTTCCTTTCCTGATTGAAGGGTTCAATAAATTGCTTCAGCTCATAATGACTATGAAAGTCACATACTATTTTTATCCATTCAGCTGGATTTTAAATACAGCATGTGGACCCATCATCCTGTCATGGGCAGAAGCTCTAGAAATTCTTGACAGCTTATAATCTTCCTTGTTCATATTCACAAGTGAAAATGATTATACTTAAAAGCAGGAACTTTACACACTAATTTTTGAATCAACTTTGAGAAAGGCAACCACCCTATGAAAATTGGTGCACTCTTGCTTTTGAGAAAGTTCTTATCTCAGAGAACAAAGCATTCAGGGTTTAAGGATTAAATTTGTTACTTTTAGTTATAATTTAAAGAGTAAAATCTATGAAATCTAATAATTTGTGATAACACTTGATTTACTTAGATGTAAGTGTTCTAAGATTTAAGTTGAGTCAAATATTTGGGTGTCTATTTGGTAGAAAACATTATTTGCACACTAGGAGAATCCAAAATCTCGGCCCACTTCGTCTGATCTAATTGCGCCAAGCTCTCTCACTATTTATCCCTTAACCGTGGCATATAGTTTTCCAGCACTTTTTACTACCTGAAATCATATATTTTTTTTGTTTACTTCCAAAAATCTATTTCACCCATTAGAATAGAAATTACAAAAGTGTGTATACTTCTTGTAACTCTGCAGTCTTTAGCCCTATACTAGTATGTGGCACATCAAGAACTATGGTGTCTCAGGGTTTCCTGGGTGGCTCAATCGGTTAAGCATCTGACTCTTGATTTCAGCTCAGGTGTTGATCTCAGGACTGTGAGTTCAAGCCCCCTGTTGAATTCCATGCTGGGCATGGAATCAGCTTTAAAAAAAAAAAAAAAAGAACTATGGTGTCCCAGTAAAGAGCTGATAAATGAATGAATGAATGAAAAAAATCCATTACTTTGTTTATTTAGTAGGAATGTCCATTTTGCTACCAAGTACTTTTCCTACAGCGTGTCTGTGACTGAAGGTTTTAAAGTCCTCACTGCAGGACTTCATCTTGGATCTTCATGTCAGTATACTTTCTTCTTTTTTTTTTTTTTTGTTTTGCTTTGTTTTTTTAATCCTAATAGATACTTTATTTATTTTACTATGTTCAATTAACCATCAGAATGTTTTTGTATATGTTTTCTTTTTCTATTTATTCCTTAGTGGTTTCAAAAATATATATATTCATATATATAAATATACAAATACATATGTGTGTGTGTATGTGTGTGTATATATGAGTCTTTCTTCTCAATTAGAATGTAAACAAGCCAAAGGCAGGAACTTGCAGATATCTTCATCTTACGAGTTCTATAAGGTCTGACATAGATTAGATGCTCAATGATTGGTGTGTGTTTGGGTACATGGTGGTTGTCAAATGATGGTTGTTGAATAAATTCATAACTTCAGTAATAACCTGTCAGTGCACAAATAAAGTAATGTTCTCTCTGTGTGTGTGTGTGGTGTGCACTTTATTCATATATATTCATTTATAAAAACATACATATTTCTTTTTATTTCCTCTCTATATATTTTCATTTCCTCTCCATCTGTATAATAAAGGAGTTAAGATAGTTGCTTCCTAAACCCCTTCAAATTTTCCCATCATTTATTTATATAATTCTACTTTTCATTCTCACTTCTGCCCCGAAGTCCTTCACAACCTCATAAGTATTTCCCTGTTTCATCACTGTGCTGTTTCAAGTGTAAGCCTTCATTTTCTCGCAGGAGATTTTTAGCCACTGGGGGAATAAGCTGCATTCATGCCCCCAAATTCTTTTTTTTTTTTTAAAGATTTTATTTATTTATTTGTCAAAGAGAGAGGGAGAGAGAGCGAGCACAGGCAGACAGAGAGGCAGGCAGAGGCAGAGGGAGGAGCAGGCTCCCTGCCGAGCAAGGACTCGATCCCAGGACGCTGGGATCATGACCTGAGCCGAAGGCAGCTGCTTAACCAACTGAGCCACCCAGGTGTCCCGCCCCCAAATTCTCAGTACTGGGAGACAAGGGGCCCTTTGAGATCAACCATATGGGAGGGGTCACTTGATCTCTTCAGGACTCTATTCCCTCGCCTGAAAATTAGAGGCATCACTGTCTACTGTCTGTCCCCTCACCTGAACATCAGAGACACTGCTGTCTACCATCTCTGTCCCCTCACCTGAAACCTGGAGACATTGCTCTCTACCATGGCGATAGGCAGCTTTAAGGCCCTGCGACCTGTGTAGTTACCCTGTGTAGTTACCCATTTCTCCACACTCAAAAGGGCTATGTACGGTTTAATGCTCTGCTGTCACTGTCTTGAAATTCTTAATACTTTTGAACAGTAGGCTTTGCATTTCCGTTTTGTACCAGGCCCTGCAAATTAAGCAGTCTTTCCTTCATCAGGATGTCTTAAAGATTAATTTTAATTAATATTAAGACTATAATGTTACAAAATATTTAGAGTAGTATCTCATTAATAATATATTCTCTCTTCCCACTTATTTTCCTCTTTATTTCCTAGTATTTCTGTAGCATATTCAATAATCCAATGACCAATAGTAGTGTAAAATAATAATCATAGACTTATGTAATTTATTGTTCAGTGGTTTGGATAGCTTTCGATGTGGGAAAACAGCATCTGTGTATACTTCAGTGAGGTACTTAGAGTTTTGCAACGGTCAGCTTTTTTCTTACTGTCTGTTGTTAAAGGAACTGCAGAGAAACAATATTCAACTTTCCTTTCTTAGGATAATGGCTAGTCTTAACCTTCCCCATTGAGTCATTTCTTTCTGTTTTCTATTCTATTTCTGTACTCGTATTCTATATTATACAAAGTTATGTAATTATATGTTGTATATTTTAAAATTCATATAAAATAAATGGCTGATATAACATACTACAGACACAACCAGTAATATCTCTTCCATGTTAAAACAACTTCTAAAATGGAAAATAAATATAAATAAAATAGTTTGAGCAAATAAAATAAGTAGTTTAAATTAGGCAAACCAAAATTAAAAGGATATAATTACAAGTGAAGTGATAAATATAAAGAAATAAGACCGAAATTTTAAAGTCTATAATGGCTGTGTAATGAATAAAATAAAACAAATATAAGAAAAATGAATCCAAACTAAGAAATATGAAGTGTCCATACTGTAAGTAGATAATTTCAATGCTGTAAAAATCCTGGACAGTTTTGCAATGAAACGCAACTTAGAGCAAAGCCCAAGGCTTCCCACAGTCTGTGCGGGAGCTCTGAGGCCAGGGTTCAGGTGTCTCATAGTGTCTGGACGTCACTGACCTCTCATGCCTTCAGAGTCTGGCCAAGGGTTCCTAGCAGCGGTGCTCCTCCCTCTGTGTGGCTGGGGGTGTGGGATGTTGGTTGACCCTTGGGTTCTCACTTGAGAATCACATGTTCAGCACTTATTCTGCTTTTGCAGTGAGAAGTGCTGTAAACATCAAGGTGTTTTGTTTTGTTTTCTCCTCTTCTGGTAATTGTAACCCAGTGATCATCTAGATTGGCCTATGCAGTGTTAGCTTCATTTCAAAATTAGGATCAACATTCAGATTTTTAGGAACTCTTGAAAAAGCAGAAAATCTGACACAATTGGCTCAGATCCTTGACTGGCTGCATCACTTCGGCCAAGAATGGCTGTATGGAAGTTTACGTGCCTTCCCTTTGGCCCTGATTCTCCCTGTTGCTTCCTCAACCTGGACCTTAGTGGCAGCTGCCACTTAACTTCATATTTACTTAGGTTCAGCGGGTTAAGCCTCTGCCTTCGGCTCAGGTCATGATCTCAGGGTCCTGGGATCCAGCCCTGCATTGGGCTCTCTGCTCAGCGGGGAGCCTGCTTACCCCCGTCTCTTCCTGCCTCTCTGCCTACTTGTGATCTCTCTCTCTCTGTCAGATAAATAAATAATATATTTTTAAAAAGAATAAAACATTTACTCTGTACCTTCACTCATTGAATTTATAGCCTTGGGCACTGTAGATACCTGAGTTTGTCCTTTCCCCACCAGAGTGCAAAATAATGGAATTTTATGTATAAACTAGAAGGAGATGTTTAGGTTTAACTCTGTTCATTTCATTGCATCTGGAGGCTGCATGATATTCATAGAGGGGACAAGGAGATTAGATAATAGAAGTAGTGTCTAATATTAACTACAGATAGTAGTAACAGTATAACACTTGTGATACACATAGATACTGATGTATCTATGAGAATATTCTCAGATTTCTAAGTACGTTATATGCACAGTGAGATTACATCAGAAAAAATACAATTTACCAGCCCACATCGAAAAGACCATTTTAAACTTAAATCTGCCAAATATTCAAATTTGTCTCCTAGAGATTCAGCAGTTACTTAGAAATCCAAGTCATGTTTGTATATAAATTAGTAGTAGCCGAGAAACACAACCTTATAGTTTATGAAAGGCTCGGTTACTATTATATTTTCTGTATAGTCTCCTGATTATAATACCAATTTATTCTATGTAGTTTTTTTTCCCATTCCTTAATTAACCGTGCCTCAGATTTTCTGCTTAATAAAAATCTAGTAACTTTTTTTTCAGGTGAATAATAAGTATTTACTCATTTATGTAAATAAGCAATTGACAAATAAAGGAACAAATTAGAAAATGTGAAGTACCTGATGAAAATATTAGACTGTGTAAGTAAGAAGGATTTCTGAGTCATGTGATACATTAAGCATGAGATTCTGGGAGAGAATATTTAGTCAGTTGTAGAGGGAAGGATATTAAATAGAACAAAAATGTAATCAGGACAAAGAAAAACGGAGAAGGTAGTTAAATGTGTATTTGCATAATTGCATCAGTTAGGTATGACTTTTGACTCTGACTAACAGATACTCTTCTGCCCAGTCAAATGGCGGCTTAACCAAATTTGGGGGGAGGTCTCATTTTCAAGAAGCCTGCAGGTAGGTGGTGTTTGGATAGTAGAACACCTCTACAATGTCAACAGGGGTCCAGGCTTGCTCTGGGTCTGTGATTCTTAGGGTGGGATCACCCTCGTCCTCAGGCTTTCAGGGTATTTGTTGAAATTCCAGAAATTTTATCTGTGTCTCAGGATGAAGGTAAAACGCCGAGGGCAAAAAAGTTGCTTGCCAACTAACTTTTTTAAAGGAGCTTTCTCAGGAGCCTACACAGTGGGTCCTGCTTATGTATCATTCTGTTGTATCTCACTGGCTTTTATCTCTTTAGAAAGGATGCTAGGCGTCCCTAGCTACAAATGAGCCTTGGAGTAGAGCTTTTTATTTGGGCATCTTGCAAAGGTGAATAAAATAGGAGTTTTAAATAAATTTTTAATAAGAAAATTTTAAAATTTTAAAAAAGAAAATTTTAAATAAAAAAACATTAGGGAATCATGTCACATTTCTCTCATTCAGAAAAATTAAGTATAACAGTATCTTGATGCATAGGGAGAGTCGGCAGGCTCTTTGCAAGAACTTCATCTAGTTGGAGCCTGGCGGTAGCCATGTGAGTGAGTCAGAACGCCGAGACACAGATCCTTAGAGAGGAAGTTCCGGAATGGATTGTAGCCTGGCTGCCTCAAGATATAGACCCTGAGGGGTGCCTGGGTGGCTCTCTTGAGTAAGCATCAGCCTTCAGCTCAGGTCCTGATCTCAGGGTCCTGGGATCAAGCCCCATATTGGGCTCTCTGCTCAGTGGGGAGTCTGCTTCCCTCTCTCCCCCTCCTTCTACCCCACTCGTTCGTGCTCTCTCTCTTGCTTACTCTCTCAAATTAATAAATAACACACACACACACACACACACACACTCACACACACACACCCTGGGAACTGCTCCATGCAGGAGGGACACATGGTCTTTTCTGACACATGTATAAGGACGTTGAATTTTGACAAGTGAGTTTTGCTAGTGAATCTTTGATTTCCATGTTTTGTTTGTTGGAAAATTCATTGTTTTGAAAATTAAGTGGGAGGAAAGTTTAACACGCAGCTTTTGATGTTACACTTTTCTCTTTTCCTCCAACTGAACCTCTCATCTACCTAACTCCAGGGGCAGGGTCTAACTTTGCTGCAAGAACAACACAATGCTGTTCTCTCCTAATGAAGGCCGCTAATAATAATGATTAATGCCAGTGAGTGTGTGCTCAGTGGGAGGAACAGAGCTGCTGGATACTGTCCTCAGCTGTCCATTAGACTGATGTGTTTCCATTGGCTTTACCCCTCCATTTCCTTACGTCTACAATAGTGTGAACTTTAAACACACTGTATGGAGAATAACATGCCTTTTGTTGTAGAGCACCAATTTTGCATGTATTCCACCATTCTGCTGAGTGTTTGGATGAACAAAGCGTCTTATGGTAATTGGCATAATTACTTTCCCTAGTGGGAGTTCAGTAGAAAAAAATTGTTATTCTTAATATGAAAAAGCCTAGATATTACATGAAAAATACAAATTACATGAAAAAGAATGGTCAAAGGACTTAACTTACCCAAGGGAAAAAATTAAACTTAATGAAAAGTGTGTAAAAGTTCCTTCGAATTGGAAATTTGAGCCTTTTTACATGTAAATTAGAAGAATGTTTTTTATGATATCCAGTGTTGATAAAGCTTCATTATGAGAATATGCTCTGGCCTAAATGTTCTTAGGGTAATTTGCCAGTGTGCATTAAAAAGCCGTAAAAAGTCTATGCCCCTTGACCCAGTAGTTTTATTTCAAAGATTTTACCTATGCAAATACTTCCAAATGCTGAGATGTATATATATGAAAATGGTCTTTGCACTTTTATTTCAGTAGTGCAAAAAGAAAAATAACCTAAATATTGAATAATAGGATAAGATGGCTAAATGCAGTAGAATTCAGAGCCACACTAAAAAAAAATAGCTTTCAAAAGACAATTAATTGAAAGACAGGAACAGTAGTCATGCTGTAATAAGTAAAATAAGCAAGGCTCAAAATGCATTCTAAAGTTTTATAATATTATATATAATCTGTTTAAAAGAATAGAAACTAACAAATAAATAAAAGATTAGAAAGCAAATAGGCCAAATATGTAGAAGTTGTCAGTTCTGAGTGGTGGACTTTTGTTATTGCTATTTTTATCTTTCAAATTTATATTCATTCAGTAATTAAAATATGATTAAATATCTTGGTTAGCATGATGTTTATTATTCATTGAGCTATTACAAAGCAATTTCTAGAACCACTGATAGCAGAAATGCCACATGATTATGAGAACAGTATTTTAAACCTCTATTTGCCAAAATTATAGAAATCAATTAATGTCAAGCAAGTGTTTCAGTAATAATGGAAATTGTCACCTAATTTAATATTTTCCATTTTCAAAATCCTCTGTGATGAAAAAAGTTACCGTTTGTCTCTAATTAATTTATAATGAAAAATAAGATTTTGTGTGGCAAAAATTCAGTATATTTTAAGAATTAATAAGTTTTATTTCTCACTGTAATGAAATAGTTTTACTAGACCAATGCTGTCACCAAAGAATAGGAAAAGCTGGATAAATAACCTGGAAAGTCTATTTGAAGGAATTGGAATGCTGTAGAGATAATCAGGGTCTGAAAAGCTGAGGTCTCCAAGAGAAGAGAAGCTCATCTAGATGCTAACCTGGTATTCTTGTTTGCTGATTTTTACCTTGTCTAGGGAAGGAGAGTGAGACCAGTAGAGGGTGTGGGTATAAGAAGACAGAACTTTCTGGAATCTTAAAAGGGTGGATACAGAATACCTTCGGTTGAAGCTGTCAAGGCCGCCAGGACTTGGGAGATCAAAATCTTGGGTATAGGGAATGCAGAAAAGTGAGCCAAATACTCCACCCTAGTTTTCTTTCCAGGGCACTTGCCAGTTCATGAGCAGTGAAAGACTGGAGACTAAGAAGCCAAGAAGAAAGTGACTAACAACTGATTAGAACTTCAGGGAGTCATGGTGTTTTGGGAGATAAACCTTGTATTTCAGGATCCACTGGGAGCATGGATCCCATGTCCTCGTAGAAACCTGGAAATGTTAGAGAATCAGAGGCAGCTCAAACCTAGCAATGATGACAGTGTAACTGGACTCAGCTCAGTCCCTGACTGGGGTGGGGAGATCTACCTCTAACGTTGATGCCTGCTAGAGAATTAGATAAGTTATCTTAGGAGAAATATTACACTGTCTGAGCCTCTTCGGTGTCCTGTATACTCAGTAAAAATATGTCCATGTGAACAAAACAAATGAACAACACCAGTTAGGACCATTTGGGAATGGAGACAATAGTAACAGATCCATAGTGACACCAGAACATCAGGTACATGTGATCTGTGTTTACGAAGAGAGATGACAAGATGTAGAATTTCAACATGTATTTAGAATCAATATAGGAATAAAGTTACTAATAGTGAGAGCTCAGATTATAGACTGAACAGCAGGTTGGGCATAACCAAAGAGAAGATTAGTCAAAAACAATGAAAAACATGTGTTTAATGGTGAAATGTTTAAAGCTTGTCCCCTGACATTGGGAAGAAGAGAGGATGCCTGATACTACCACTTCTAGTCATTGTTCTGGTGAACATAATCAGTATATAAGGGAAAGAAAATTATAAAAAGACCTAAGGGATAGAGAAGAAAGAAAACCATCACTGTTCACCAGTGACATGATTACGAATACATATAGCAATATCTATATATTGCCAAAAGAATTTCAGGAAAACCATTAAAACTATTAAATAAGTTTGGAATGTTCCCAGAAAACAAGAATATAAGAAAAAAAATCGGTGGTGTAACTTTAGTTCAGCAACAGTGGTAGATACGAAAAGATATACACCATATGATCCATTTACACAAATTTCAAAAAGCTGGTCTGTTGTAATAGTAGCTAGATTAATGGTTATGTCTGGGGGCGGATGGGGAGGCAGAGAGGAATATCCAGAAGTGTAGGTAATGTTTTATTTCTTCATTGGGGTGTGACTTGGGTCTGTTCACTTTATTCACTGAGCCACACGTTGATGATTTGTGGACTTTTCTGAATGTACATTATAATGACTCTGGAATCAATACACCACAAATACGAGAAACCTACATAAAATGTAAAAGATTGAAAAGAAGAGCCATAATTAAAATTGCAGTGAACACATCTTTTTATTAAAGAGGAGTATATGTATGAATTGAAAGAAACGGATAATTTTAGTTTTAGAATCTTGTTGGCTTTTGAACATCTGCTCACTTTTGTTGTTCACAGGTTTTAAATTTTTATTGAAATTCAAATGTGAAAACACATCTGTTTTTCTGATTCATATTTTTATGGTGAATTCTGAAATGAGACAATTGGTGTGAACCAAGAAATCACTCAAAACATAAGTGATGTGTCTTCATATTACTTATGGGAAAGAAGCAAGCAACAGAGTCCTGAAATCAGCAACTTGTATGCTGGCTTGTTTACATGAGAATTTTTATTAAATATTGACTTTTCTACTCGCGTATTTCCTTGTTTCTTGTTTAGAGTATGAGACCAATATAAGTAGGATCCCTAACTAAAAGTGAAAAAAAAAAATGAAAGCGTGAAGAGCTGGGTTATCTTTCAAATTAGAAATAGAGTTTTTAATAGTTTACTATATTGACCTGATAGATGATAACATTTCCTGGGGGAATTCTATACTTGTTTCGACATTCTCCTTTTCAGTCCAATGCAGAAATGCCGGATCTCCTGCACACCGCTGGCATAACCTTAACACAGATCATCGTCTCTCAGTGTGTCACTCTAAGAACCCACCACCTGGTTCCTCTGATACTTGTCTCATGCACTTTGATTTATGTGCTCTCCATATTGCTGTCAAGGCAACATTGCCAGTATCCAAGTTTCATTTTCTAATTTTCCAGCTTCAAGTGTATGAAGCCTTTAGGAAAAGTCCAGAATCCTTTCCTCTCCCACACCTGCTTAGGCTGACTCTAGAACTTACTGCAGGTGCCACTTTTCCCAAGATGCCAGCCCGATCTCAGCCCCCCGTCCCAGCTGCTTTTGCCACATGCATACCATATTGTGTCATAACTCGTAGGCTTCTTGGTCTGCTCGGCCCAATAAAGTGTGAGATGCTTGAGGAGCAGAGAGAGGAGAGTGGGAAAGCAAGAGACTGGGAGATCGATGTGACTGGCTGTTTTCCTAAAAGTGCCTGGTTCTCTTGGGTTCACAGTGCTGGTGGGTGTTTGTGTTCTCACTGGATCCTTAAATATCCAGGATGTTTGTGATTAAAGTAACTATAATCGATGCCTCACACCATGGTTTTATATTTTGTCAGACACATACTAACAGCATTAAAGGTCTGTGCCTTATTTTCCTTAAGAAGAAGCCACAGGGTGGTCAAGGGATAGGTGAACTAGATAAAGGGAATTAAGAGTCACAGACTTCTAATTATACAGTAAATAAGTCTTGGAGATAAGTACAGCATCGGAAATACAGTCAATAATATTGTAATAACATTGCATGGTGGCAGATGGTGACTTTCATTGCCATGATGAGCACTGAATTATGAAAGAATTGTCGAATCAGTATGTTGTACACCTGAAACTAATACCACATTGCATGCCCTTGTGCTTCAATTAAAAAAAAAGAAGAAGAAGAAGTGTAGAATGAATAGGTTAGTTTGTTTCTAAAATGGACAGAATGATTTGGGACTGTGTTTGTGAGGACATGGGATAAAGCTTTTTTCCTGTACCTGATAGGAGATGCTGGGGCATCTGTCTTAGAGGTCTCCCCAGTACCTCCCTTTGCGTTGAGAGTGATTTTTATGTCATGACCCTTACTTCATTTTGGAAAAACAAGACATATATTTTATGTTGATCCTATTAATGGCTTATTTTGGGCATTTGTGCAAAATAAAGAATAGGTATAAGCTAGTGATTTTAAAATACACGTTTTTGAGTAAGCCAGATATTGGACTGAATCCTGGCTTCCCCACTTATTGACTGCATGACTTCGAGTTAATTACCTAAACCATCTAAGTCATGTGGCTCATTTGCAAAAAGGGGGCAAAATCAGGGCCTTATTCTATGGGGTCCTGGTGGAAAAGAAATAGTAAGCAGAGAGTATTTAGTACAATTCCAGGAATCTGGGCACATGGTCGCAGTCACAGAACTCCCTCAGGGAAGGACTATTTTCTTGCAGACATGGAGTCTCAGGACATTTTCAGCAATTTCATTCCCAGAACTGGTATGCAGAAAATATCCATTTGTCTAAAGTCAATGAAGGTCTCAGTGAATGTCTCACTTCCCTTTGATTGCTTTGTTATAATTATTTAAATGTATCAATTAATAGATGGGAAAAAATTGGGAGAACTCGGTTCAGGAATTGTTCCCTGGGAGACACATAGAATGTATGAGAAGGAAATAGGCATTCCAAAATTGCCGCTTTGATTGATGGCATACACTAGGTGTTGGTTTATCCAATCTCTCTATTTTCTTCTGTGGGAGGAATGGACATGTTGCAAAAAGCAGTTGTTAAACATGCATATTTCAATGTAATAAAAAGTGAGGTGGTAGACAAGATAATTTTAGTCAAATTAATGCGCTAATAATTTATCCTCAGAAAATGCAAATCCCAGTTATAGTTCTCCTCCTGTTCCTACAAATGCGATTAAACACTGATAAAGCAGAACAATTACAGAACCGAATTGAGAGCCATCTGATGCATAAGGGAAGGAAGCATTGAAAATTTTAAATTCCTCTCTCCTCTGCTTCTTCATTAATATTTCTGTATCTGTAAACTCAATTCTCACTTCCCTTTTCTGTGAAACTTATCAGTAGATCTTCTCTCTCTACCTGCATTTAAAAGAGCCACTACTACCTCTAAAATTCATTTGCTTCTCCATTGTCAAATCAGATGGTCACAACCTCTGACAGGATGTGCCACACTATGGGGACGTGAGCTGATGGGTTTGGTGGTGGTTCTTTGGACCGTGGCTATGCCATTCCCCATTGATTGCCACAGGTGATAATTGACGATGCCCTTAAGATAAGCAGTTGGAAACCTTATTATCCAGAAAATGTGATGGATATTCATAGAGAAATGTAAGGATCACCAGCCTAATACCCTACTTTTCCGAACGTACTCATTCTAATTTGTATGTAATAGTTGACAATATTTTCCTTTCCTTTATGGAGAACTAACCCGCAACCTTATTGAATACGCTCTTTGAGCAGCTTAAAATTTTAATGTGGCTCCAAGTCTACATAATCTATTTTCACATCCACCTTATTTACTCCCCCCTTTTTTGGGTCCATAAAATACATCTTAGACATATATTCAGGCTATTCTTTAGCTCAAATAATGTTAAATTGCTTAGATTACGTCTCTACAGTTGCTGCTGGTGGAAAATGAGCCCAAATGCAGAAAGGAAAGTGCCTTGTCTTGGCCTGAAACATAATAATGAAGCTGATAGAGTGCGCATTGCACTTGAACTTTGCATATGAATATAATTGATTTTTTTATTGCATCAAATTGTATCAGATTTTTAAATTATGCCTAGCCTGGTATATCTTCAGTTTTTAATTCAGATTGCATGAAAATATACCATTTTGTTTCTTAATAAAATTATTTATTAATGTTTCATTTAATTCATTATTTTAGGCTTTTATTAAATGTGCCCCCTGTCTGCTGATCTGATGTCTAACCCATTTAAACAGTCTAACCGAACACTTATATCAAGTCAACAAAGCTTAACACATATGCCAAGGGTATGATTCTGTACTCCTTCTCGCCTCCTTATCACGCATAAAATAAAAATCATAAAAAGCAACTTAAGATACATTCTTTTCCCCATTCTGCATGTTACTTATGGGACCCTTTCTTTCACTTTGATTGGTTTTATTATATAGGACTCCCCTTACACATTAGCTCCCCTTACACATTACCCAAATCATAGTGGTTTTCTTGACAGTTACAAAATATTTTGAGGCCTGATTCTGTGGAAACTGGAATTCAGGCTGGACGGTATCTTTCTCCTCCTTAGGGCCATCAGTCTTCATAGGATCATTGGTTTGGTTTATATTTTGGACATTCTCCCCCCATGTTCTGTACAGTACCTAGAATATTGTCCACATATTTGAATATTAATGATTGTCCTGACAGTTAATAAAGCAGAGTTTTCTGTTAACTAATCTACACTAGAACAATCCTGAGTGAAGGGAGCAAAGAGTTCCCTAGATCCCTACATCTCTTCTTATCCTTGGGTACCACCAAGACAAAGAAACTCTTTTGTGAGAGATCAGGGGCAATATTTAAAGAGTAGTGTAGAGGGGTGCTTGGGTGGTTCAGTGTGTTAAGCCTCTGCCTTCAGCTCAGGTCCTGATCTCAGGGTCCTGGGATTGAGCCCCTCATGGGGCTCTCTGCTCAGCAGGGATCCTGCTTCCCCCTCTCTCTCTGCCTGCCTCTTTGCCTACCTGTGATCTCTCTCTTTCTCTCTCTCTCTGTGTCAAATAAATAAATAAAATCTTAAAATATATAT
The DNA here is from genome assembly GCA_003697995.1 of Taxidea taxus jeffersonii. Classification (NCBI taxonomy): domain Eukaryota; kingdom Metazoa; phylum Chordata; class Mammalia; order Carnivora; family Mustelidae; genus Taxidea; species Taxidea taxus. The sequence continues at coordinate 40,935 of RCUC01126484.1, read as the reverse complement.
GAAGAGAAGTTTGGAAAGTTGATTTTTTTTTTTCTCTTAGAAGGAAAAAAAGCATACTTACTGTTTTAAGTGACTAAATCAGCGGTCTCTCTCCATTGGCAGTGAATGGCCAATTAGCCAAGCTCTAAGTAAATTAATCTGCACTTGAAGTTCTGTCAGCAGGGAGAATTCAAAGTGCACAGCAGAAGTTTTGGCTGGTACTAGATATATCTACTCCTTTAAAAAAAAAAGTAATACCGGGGCGCCTGGGTGGCTCATTGGGTTAAAGCCTCTGCCTTCGGCTCGGGTCATGATCCCAGGGTCCTGGGATCGAGCCCCGCATAGGACTCTCTGCTCTGCGGGGAGTCTGCCTCTCCCTCTCTCTGTGCCTGCCTCTCTGCCTACTTGTGATTTCTGTCAAATAAATAAATAAATAAAATCTTTAAAAAAAAAAGTAATACCATATTTTGGGATTCAGTCCAACCATAGTTTAAACTAAAATATTTATATCTACAATTTTAGATAAAATTATATTGCATTGTTTACACACATATGTAAAAACAGGTGTAGATGAGACACTAGAAGGAAGTTCATTGTAGCATTAACAGCCATTACCCCCTGGAGCTGAGTTTAGTGGAGAATTTACTGCCTCCTATGTGGGTATTTTCTCATTATTTACATGGATCCTGTATTGATTTATGATTAATATTGCTTTGATAATATATTTTAGACCATTTGAATAGTAACTTAAAAAGTAAAAGGCATTCAGTATTTTAATACATGTATATGTATGTATAATACATATATATAATATTTTTTAAAATCTTGGTTGGAAATAGGAAAAAGATTTTTTTTTTAATTTACTTGACAGACAGAGATCACAAGCCGGCAGAGAGAGAGGAAGGGAAGCAGGCTCCCCGCTGAGCAGAGAGCCGAATGTGGGGCTTGATCCCAGGACCCTGAGATCATGACCTGAGCCGAAGGCAGAGGCTTATCCCACTGAGCCACCCAGGCGCCCCCAGGAAAAGGATTTTTTAAGTAGGGGATAACAGGAGTATACATTAAAAAAATATGGTGAGTAGGGTCTTAGGTAGGGGTATAGAAGTGATAATGACTTGCAAATCACTGAATTCAAGATGCAAATAAGCGGATGAGATTAAAAAATTACAAAAGTCTTTAACACCACGAAGTGCATTTTAGATCAGTCGGTATCTGTTAGACTAGAGCCTGCCAAAGTTCTATGTCAAACATTCTGGTGATACCTAAATCAAGCCTTAAGTAGGCATTGAATGCAGAGTTGAGGGAGTGGCAGGTAGTGCTTTTTAGAGGAGGTAAAAATGATTGGTCTTCAAGGATGAAGGCAGACTTGGGTGAAGCGGTGTTCAGGTAGCGCATGTATGTCATCTCTATGTGTGCATGAGCTCAGATGCCAGTGTGTTTGCATTTCTTGGGGAGTAGTAAAAAAGGGATGGATAATGGAACTCAGCCTCAGGTGAGCTCTATCCCAAGTCAGATTAAGGAGGTCTGCCCTCACTTATTTTAACAGCACTGTGAACATTTTGGGCTGGATGATTCTTTGTTATGGGGACTGTCCTGTGCTTTGTAAGATATTCAACAGCATCCCTGGTCTCTACCTACTAAGATGCCAGCAGCACCTCTAGCCCATAATTAGACCCCAAAATGTCTCCAGACATTTGTCTCCATATGCTTATAAGAAGTTAACTATTTCTGAGGGAAAGACTGTCATCTAGAGGCTCTGTAACATTTTCTTCTACAATTTATGACACTCCACCAAAGAAATAAGAAACAGAGCTAAGGAAATGAACAACAGGCAACAGAGGCAAGTGCATCAATATCCTGGTTATTGGTTCATCGGATACAGGTATTATAATAACAATAACATATTTACAAAAGAACATGGCAAGATGAGTAATTAGACAATATCCAGTTTGTAGCACAAAGCTAAAAAAAATTGGTGTTTTGTTTTGTTTTTTTTGTCTTGGGTGTTTTTGTTGTTCTTACTTTCACTCATGGTGGTTTGTTTCCTTGTGTGTGCACGTACTGGTCTTCAGCAGTGTGTTCATACATGGTTTATCCTAATTTCTGGAAAATCTTAATGTCTAAATTTAGGACACTTTTCTTCAGCAAAGATTTGTGTTAGGGTCTCACAGGCTATGACTGATCTTGGGTCTCCTTATCCTTCTTTTCAGGGTACCTAGCTTACTCAAGGAATCTCAAGTTCAACTTCTCTACGTTTGTTGCTTAAAGTGTTGATACTTGCTTTAGATTTCTTGGAAAATTATATTACTTCCCGTGAGCCCCACAACAGGGCGAACACTCTGTTTTAGGTACAATATATGATTTGCTGTTCATTTTGCTAGAAACTGAGCCCATATACTGTGTACTTCATTGGAATATATTTTTCGTGATGGTATTTCAAAAAGTGAAAATTAGTTTTAAAAAAAAAGTCACTTTAAAAAATCACACCTCCCCACCAAAACATAAATCAAATTGAAAACCAGGTGGAGGAGAAACAAGAAACTGTATTTGGAAGAAAATAAGTTTCAAAAGTTTATTAGCTATCCTTCCCATAAAGCAGTTGTCATTTTCTGGCAAAAGAAAAAAGGAGTATGCAAATTAAAATTTCCAGTGGAATTAATGCAGTATCTTATTACATAACACATCATGGGCAAGCAATCAATCCTTTGGACTCTCAAGCAATCAGAAGTATTGAAACCAAATATGACTCAAGACAAGTAATCAGGGTTCTTCCAGCCCTGCTTTTTGTGTGATGGATCATTGTTTAAGGCATCTACTTGCTTAGGCTTTATTTGTTCTCTTTTATTACCTCGTTTCATTCCCTGAATGGCTTTAGCAGTAGTGATGTTAACTGTTATTGCTGGGACGGATTGAATAGTCTGTTTCTTCTGATACATCAGGTGAAAGCAAAAGTCATTTCACTGTAGAGCTGATTTTGCAATTTCCTGTTACTTCAAGGAAGACATTGCTTTCAAACAATGGCATGAATGTTTTTGACAATTAGCAATTACATGGGATTTTGTTTTGTTTTGTTTTTATTATCCTGTATTCACTTCTTTGATTTCATTGAAGATTTGAATGAGAGAGACACATAAGTACGGTTTAGCTCATAATACGGAGGGATTCAAAGTAAACTCAGTTTCTATTTCAAACAAATGACTATTTATCCTACATTTTCTAAAATCAGGGAGATGTGAAGCCTTGCATGAATGACCTGCATTTCAAATGTGTTTATTTTCTGATATCTTTTTCCATTGCCAATATAAACTTGTAATCACATGTAATTTGAGTGTTCTTTTTTTCCCCGAAGCCCTCCTTCTCTTCCCTCCCCTTAATTAAAAGCGTATTTCCCTCTTTTCCTCCACACCATCTGTATACTACCCCCTTTGATATTCTTACCAAAATTGATTGATTCCAATTATTTGGTTGAGTCCCAGGAACATAGAGCACCCTCATTTGTTTGGCCATCATGCAATTTTTCTAGGCAGCCAAGTTCAGCTCTGGAAGATTCTATGGTCTCTCCTATTACTAAGTATTTAATTATCTTGAAAGAGTGAAAAAGATGGGCAAGCAATTTTTTCCTCATATCTTCCTACAGCTTCTGAACTGTTTCCATGACTTCTAACTACATTCTTTTTTTGCCTTTACAGGCAATAATCATTAGGGCATAATTTGAGAATTTCTGTATTTCCATAGATTGGGATCACTTATGGCCCCAGTAAGTTCCATCATCTGGAATTTTATTTCTGTACTTAACTGCATTTACTTCACAGCCAATGGTAGGAAGTCTTTCTCTATCTTAGTTTCTCTAGAAAAGAAATTGAATTGAAGGGAGTCATAAGTAGTTGTCTTTCTATGTGATGGAAGGCAACAATTTTAATATCTATATTAAATAAATTCATATGATTTTTTTTATCTGTGCATTGCATAGTAATATTGGTAGAGAAAAAAATGCAGATAATACCATGGCAACACCAGTAGAGTCCAAGAAATTATGCATCCTGATCAGACATATTTGGAACATTTAACTAGAAAACAGGACTGATAACTACAATTGTTGAAGGTTTGTGAGTGAAATTCTACAGTTACACCTGGAACACTTTAGAGATCATTTAGTCTAATAGCTTTGCATAAAGAACAAGAAACTGAATTTGTGAATCACCAAAGTGACTAGTTCAGGCTAGATAAAACTCTTTATTGAAAAGTCAACCTTTCCCAACTACACTGTGATGTCACCTCTGTCATGAATCAGGTGGCCTTGTATTTTATAGGTCTTTTCCCAGAGTTTTAATTTTGCACCACTTGTCTATTTGTCTAATTTACAGCAATATGCTTTCAAAGACTGTAGCTTTATAGTATATCTTAAAATTCAGTATTGTAAATTTCTCCACTGTTTTTATCCCTTTGCATTTATATACCATTAATGATATCTGAATACTTAGGGATGCATTAAATCTTTACATCAATTGTTGGAGAATTAACACTACTAAGATCCTAATTTATTAACCTGGAATGCCATTTCTTCTATTTATATATTCTTTAATTCTGAACACTTAGTAGCTCATAGTTTTCATTATAGAGGTTTTGATGTCTTTTGCAAGTATTCCTATTTTATGTTTTTCAAAATTAAGCTTAAAAAAATTTCAGGCCCTAAATGTTTGTTCCTGCTATATTATTTTTTAATTTTTTTTTAGATTTTATTTATTTGATAGAGAGAGACAGTGATAGAGAGAATACAAGCAGGGGGAGTGGGAGAGGGAAAAGCAGGCTTTCCACTGAGCTGGGAGCCTGATGTGGGGCATGATCCCAGGACCCTGAGATCATGACCTGAGCCGAAGGCAGAGGCTTAACCCACTGAGCCACCCAGGTGCCTCTGTTCCTGCTATATTAAAATGCAACTAAATTTTTAAATATTAACCAGTTGTGTCTTTTGACCTTGCTAAATTTACTTCTTAATTTTAATTGTTTATATGTAGTTTTTAAAAAATTTTCTACTAACATAATCATGCCTTATATGAATAATGACAGTGTTATTTCATCCTCTCTTCATGTTTTTAAATTCTTTTTCTTACTTTAGAGTACTGTATAACACGTCTGTATGATATTGATTAGAAATAGATATAGGAGACATTCTTGTCTTGCTCCCAGTTTCCAGGAAAATGTTTTCAATATTTGACTAATCGATGTTATGTTAGCTACAGATTTATTTCAGACTATCAGCAAAATAAGAAATTACCTTTTATTCCCTTAATTTTTTGCATGTAGGAGTTTTGAAACAAATTTTTAATATGTACCTACTTAGAAGATAATTTTTTTCTATTAAGATGATGAAATATTTTGATTGATTTTTAAATGTTAAACCAACTCTTTAGTCCTACACTAAACCCATTTGGATAGGAATCTTTTTGAAAATGGCTGAATTCAAAGTTCATGAGAGATAGATTTGTAACATCCTTTTCCTATAATGTCCTTGTGTGATTTTGTTATCAAGGTTGTTCTGGCACCATGAAATTTAAATTCTAGATCTTGACCTTTACAAGACATTATTTTAATTCTATAGACTTTTTTCATTTTTATTTACCCTATATTTACTTTTTGTTTTTCATTTCTTTATTGGATCTTTATTTTATTTCTTTACTGGATCATTTTCCTTGTGTGTGAGGAAATTTTTTTCTTTAATATTTCCTCTGATAAGGCTCTTCTGGTCATGACTTCTTTTAGTTTATGTTAGTCTGGAAGTGTTCTCATTTTGTAATCAAATTGAAAGGACATTTTTGTTAGGCATAGAATTGTAATTGACAGTTTCAGAATTTTAGAGATGTCATTCCATTTCCATCTGGCTTAAGCATTTTATTTTGGTTATTCAATCGTCAGTCTTCTTGCTTTTTTTTTTTCTTTGAAGGTAATGCATCTTTTTTCCCTGAATACTTTTAAGACTTTCCCTTTGGCTTTCAGCCACTGTCTATGCTGTGTCTCACCTAAGGTTTGTGGTTTTCTTTGTATATATTCTGAAGCTTCGTGGAGATCCTTGAATCTGTAGCTCAAATTCTTTTGGCACTTATATTAGTTTGTTAGGGCTGCCATAACAAAGTGCTACCAAGTGGGTGGTTTAAATGACAGAAATTTATCTCCTCAGAGTCCCAGAAGCTCTAAGTCCAAGATCAAAGTGTCATCAAGGTTAACTTCTTCTGAAGTCCTCTCTCCTCAGCTTGTACATGACTGTATTTTCTCTGTGTTTTCACATGATCTTCGGTTGGTGTGTCTGTTCTAATCTTCTCTTTTATAAAATCAACAGGATTGAGGCTCACTTGAATGGCCTCATTTAACCTTAATTACCTCTGAAGATTCTATCTCCAAATATAGTCACATTCTGAGGTAATGGGGATTAGGAATTCAACATATGAATTTTGGGGGGCACAATTCAGCCCATGACAGCACTATTATTTCTTAAAATATTACTCCTGCCTCATTATGTCTTTTCTTTCTGGGATCCAGTTAGGTGCATTAGGTATTATTTCATGTCCAGTAGGTCTCTTATGCTCTTTTTTCCCCATTTTTGTTTTTTATGCTTCAGTCTGGGTATTTTCTCCTAACCTATTTCCAGTTCATTAATCTTCTCTTCTTCCATGTCTAATCTACCACTGAATATCTTTATTCAGGCTTTCATTTCATTTACTATATTTTTTAATTCAGAATTTCCATTTTTTTAAACATATAATTCTCTGGTGATTTTCTCCATTTAATAATATAGTTTCTTGAATATATTAATCATAGTTATTTTAAAGTCTATTACTGACAATTCCAGGTTAGTCACCTCTCTCATTTTTAGAGCTCTTTCTGTTATCTCTTCTTTCTTTTTGATCAGTCTGTCCTGCCTCTTGACATATTGTTATCTTTTTTTTATTAAGCATAAATACAGTTTAATGAAAGTGGTAGAATTTTGTGAGTGATATTATCTTTCTGGCAGACATGTGCAAAGGCAGATAGATGACCTCAATCCAATTAGGAACTGAAATGACTTTTAAAGTGAAAACCTGGGATATTTATATGATGTTTATCAATGCCCTCTTCTCTTTCAAGGTCCCTGAATTCCAATTACTGTTTTTCAAGCTAGATGAAAAGTCAAAAGTTCTATTTTGTTTATTCATCTTTTAGATATTTCTTTCTTCTTGCCTTAAAAAGCTTCAGATCACATTTGACAAAGGCAGGAAGGGGATTATTTGCATAGAAGGTAGAACTTATTTCCCTATGGTTTCTTTTTCTTTAGGATTTTGACCACTTAAGTCAGGGAGCCTTGGCAGCCTTTGACTTAATCTTATATATTGAATCTTTGCTAGTGAAAATTATTGCTGAGGCTAGAGACAGAATGGAGATAGGAATTTCAGGTGCAAAGAGTTTGTTAAAATGTAATGTCAATATAAAATCCCTTTTAAAGAAGTAGCATTACTTAATATAAAAACCATGAGTTATCTGAAATATATTGTTGGAAGAGAAAAAAAGTAGAATTTCATACTGAGATAGAAACATGTTATCAGTGAAAAATGGAATACTACTTCTGATTATATAAGAATATGTAACATTATAATACATGTGGAAGCCTTTTACTTTTTAAGTTATATGTTTAATTTTAAAAATGTTATGCCACAAGCAAATATCATAGTGGTAGTTAGGAAATCCAAACTGTTAGTAATACTTAGAAATAGCTTTCTATTTCAGTATCTTTAAAGGTACTTATTAAGTAGGTATTCCCGATTTTGAAAAATTTTAAGTCGATAGGTTAAGTTATTCCCTAGATTATAGAGCATATGAGTGGTCAATATTACATTCTGTCTTGGGTCTTTCTGGGTCCAGAGCACAAACTCTTAACTTTTATAAGAGATTCCCTTCTTAGGGAGCTTACAGCTTGCTATGGCAGTGCATTCCATTATGGACTATTCTGTTGTGTAGAATGTTATTTATTACAGTATATTAAGCCCTGTTTCCTTGCTACCCTTACCTACTAATCCTGATTATGCTAACTGTGCTGTAAAATACCAAAGTTAAAGTAAGTTTACTATATTTATAAATTTCAAGTTTATTGAATTCCTGACATTTTTGGCTGTGCAGTTCCCAGGCTCTGCATCTGTTTGATACTGCTTTATTGAAAAAACTGGCTGAAATCCAGAGTATGATGTGAAAGAATATTTCCCCAAACTGAAAGTAAAATGAGTGGGTAGGTTTATGCATAATTATTGATAAGATTTTATTTTTTTTAAATTTAGCTACATAGATACATTATGTCTAGAGTTTTACTTACATATTTTTAAATTTTAAAATATTTTTATTTTTAAATAATTTCAAACTTAGAAAACTTAAGAATATTGTAAAGAGCTTTTTTGCATGAACCGTTTGAGGATAAATTGCTCACGTGGAGTTTTGTCGCCCTCAAATTTAAATGTACTTTACATACACATTCTCATATATATGCACACACACACACACACACACACACACAATTTTCACTAATGTTTTATGACTTGCAGAAATCAGCATTATTAAGTACAGAAGCAAAAAATAATACAAACTGGGGTTCCTGGGTGGCTCAGTCAGTTAAGCATCTACCTTCAGCTCAGGTCACGATTCCAGGGTCCTGGGATCCAGCCCCACATCAGGCTCGCTGCTCACAGGGAGTCTCTCTCTCCCTATCTACCCCTCCCCCAGCTCAGCTCTCTTTAGCTTTCTCTTTCTTAAATAAATAAATAAAACTTTTAAAAAAATACAAACTAAGTTATCAGTAGACAATATTTCTTTTTGGTTTATTTTTTCTTTTAACTTATCAGTAGAAAATATTTCTTTTGGTTTATTTTTTCTTTTAGCTTGTTGTTGGTGGAAAATGTATTATGTATTGTGATATGGATCTCATTGTTCAAATTGTTAAAGAAATTCCCTAATTATCCCTGATGTGGGAAGAAATTTCACACTTATTTCAAATCAATTTAATTAGCATTCATGAAGTGTGTATTAAGGAAGTGATATATTCACTCGTACTTCTGATTTTTGAAAGCGACAAAACCCAAGAATTTAAAAGTGACTATGGCCTGATTCCATGTTATCTTTCCATTGCTCAAATAAAGTTTATTTTTCAGGAGACTTTCCATAAAAACATTTCTCTGATTTTGTCCACCACAGCACTTGTCCTGGTGAGTGGCAATCCTTGCCTGTGACTATCTTAAGGCATTTGTCCCACAGAGTCTTTCATGGTGTATTACAGTCGTATCTGTTTATTTATGACCTAGAATGGAGTATTTAAAGTTAATGCTAAGAATAGGCTTGAATGGGATAGGATTTATGTTTGCAGAATCCCTAAACCTTGTTTCTGAAACAAGGTACAGTCCACGGTATAGTTAATGGGTTCACCAGCTAGGAAGAAGGAGAGTCTTATTTTTTAATTGATGTTGGCCTCTTCATGATGAGTCGCACTGATCAATTACTTAAGCTTTACATTTCCTAACCTCAGTCGTTCACTGACTTTTAAACCTTGGACCTGCTGGTTGGTTTCTGGGTTACGCTGGCAAACGAGTGTGATATTGTTTCCTAAGTTATAGATATTTTGTTAGGAAAAATGAATCTTGAGTGATTGTTATTTTAGAAATGATCTGAAGGTTGAAATAATGAGATCATCTAATTCAGAGGTCTAACAGACCTCCTCTGTGATGCTCTGTTTGATACATTGGAAAATCCCTAGAGAAAAGTGACACCTGGCATACCAATTTCCCATTTTCAATTGTAGACACTCTAGGGCAGACAACAGAAAATTATATTAGTGCTACATTTGCTTAAATGTCTTCTTTCCTCACATAGTCCATGACTGATTACTTTAGTCCTTGTGTACTAAGAAAGTACAAACAGAAGAATTGACATTTATCCATGTTTTTAAAAGTTATGAGCAACTCTTCCTTGGCTGGTAATTGTGATGTCAGTGTGGCTTGAATTATAAGAAGACTTGGTACCCATTTTGAAATGGGAGGTGAAAGGTGCCTCTTCACATTTGAATGTCTGATGGAAGGGGACTTCACTCTCCCACATAAAAATATTTGTACTTAGATGAAATGGTACAGAATATTATAGTTCTCAAGTGTTTAATTTCTTCTCATAGAAATTTCAGGAGAACTTAGGATGCATTTGGCAGGAATTTTTGTAGTGCAATCAGGTTGCTATGGTAAATCTATTATTTTAGGCAAAAGAGGACTATGTTAGTAAAGTGCTAATCTCTTTTCTGTTTTATGTGAGCCTGTAATTACTATCTAGTTATTGAGTGTGTACTGCAAGTGTGGTTTTTACCATTTTAAAAAGTGAAAGAAAATAAGGTCAAAAAGAGTGTGCCTGCTGTGACCACGCTGGCAGGTGCATTTGATAATACAGGGCTCTTCTTAATCTCATTCTAGAGCAGGAAATACAGGTGTTTTTGTTTGTTTGTCTAGAGAAATGGCATAGGAAAGGGACGGATTTTATGGGCGATTCAAGCCTCCCGACATGTTTTCTATCATAAAAGTGTAAATAATATCTATTGTTTGGGGGCACTTACCATATGCCAGACTCTGACTTATGTACTTTATATGCGTTACAGCATTTAGCCTTTACAATAACCTTATTATCAGTTTTATTATTATTCCCATCACGCAACCATAATAAATTAAGTTTAACTTGGTCTTCCAAGGAATTACATTTAATAGTGGACATCCTGAGATGAGAATCTGGATTTATTTAATGTCAGAGCCCATGCTTTAATTGTATCGCTGCCATAAAATGTATTTCCGTGTCTCTTTACCTTACTGACATTTAACAAACACTTTGAGACTCATTCCCAGGTCACCTTTACCTAGAACTTTTTCTAACCCTGCCAGGTGTGTGTGCTAGTTTGTTTTACCTTTATTCCCTCCACTACTAAAAGTTTTTAAAAATGTCCTTAATGTTGTATCTTCAGCATCTAACATAATACTTGATCCATAGTTTATATTCAAAATGTGTTTGTTGAGTGAATGAGGGAGTGATCAAACTGATACAGATATTCAAGGCTGATCGCCCAGTGGCATTTATTCTTGAGCAAGAATATGTGTTTTCTATGTGGTATGGTTTGGAGGAGGAGGGCGTCAGTGTCTACCTAAACACCTCAAGTGGGAGCGTATGGGTGGAGCTGATTTGTGTGTGTGGTCGTGTGTTGTATTTTCAGTTATGCTTTCTGGAGATGTTTTCAGTCTTTAACGGTTGCTCTTCGGGTACATACATCTGCCGTGTTGTATCTGAAAACTCCCGATTTGTTCTCTTGCACAAGGACTCCAGCGTATTACTAGTGGTGATGGAGAGGGTTCAGTTGGTCGTTAACACCTAATGAAGGATGGGTTTACCCAATGAGTTCATGAAGGGGCCCTTCCCTAACTGTTAATCCATGAGATTAGGGAGGAGCATCTGTTTTGTTTGTCTTTGTGTCTCCTGCTCCAGCGCGCAGTAACTAGTCCCCGGTGATCTGAAGCCTGTGTCCTAATGGACATGACACTTTTGGAGGAGAAGTTTGAAGAGAGTGGTGGGAGGAGAAGGCGAAGTCTAAAGGCTGAGAGATTTGTTATGGTTAAGACTGTGTAAGAAGAGGGATCTAAGAAGAAAAGAAATACCTGGAAGAAAGAAGGAGGGAACAAATATGGTGTGTGTGTGTGTGAGAGAGAGAGAGAGAGAGATTGAGAGGTGAGGTTGGTTGAGGGACAAAGGACTAGAGGAGGAATAGGAGGGGAAGAAAGAAGAAAAGGAGGAAGAGATACATAGCCTGGAAACCAATTGTCTAGATTTATATTAGTTTTGGAAAATTAGCTTTACCAGAGATGACTACCTTTTCTTCAGGTAATGCTCTCCATTTCATTAGGAGAGAGTCACCCAAGCATCCCTAACTATTAAAAAGAACAATCAACAATAGTTCTAGAAATGATAGAGGAATGAGTTAACCTTTCCATCCCCTCACTCATTCTGTGACTTGGAGAGACGACCTGGACCTGTAGATTCCTTTTCATTGTGTGCCCTTGAGAAAGTCACATGATTTCTCACTCCCGGAGTTCATTTTCCTCATCCGTAAATTATAGGGCTAGTTGGACTTGATCATCCTCCATGATTTTCCGTCTCTAACACTCTCCAATTTTATGAAATAAGGAAGTGAATATTTCTACCATAACTGTGCTCTGGCAGTTAATAAGGATAAAAACTAGTGAACTTAATCGATAAGGTTGGGTTTTTTTAGTTTTAAATGTTTTATTTAAATTCTAGTTAGTTAATATACAGTGCAAATTCAGTTTCAGGTGTACAATATAGTGATTCATTACTTACACATAACACCCAGTGCCCATCACAAGTGTCTTCTTTAATACCCAACACCCATCTAGCCCATCATCCCCACCCGCCTCCCCTCCAGCAACCCTCAGTTTGTTCTCTGTAGTTAAGAGTCTGTTTTAAGGTTTGCTTCCCTCTCTTTTTTCCCCCATATTCATTTTTTCTGTTTCTTCAATTTCACCTAGGAATGAAATCATGGTAATTGTCTTTCTCTGACTGATTTATTTCGCTTAGCCTAATACACTCTAGCTCCAACCACATCATTGCAAATGGCAAGATTTCATTCTTGTGGATGCTTAAGTAATATTCCATTGTCTATATATACACCACATATACATTGTCTATATATACACCACATCTTCTTTCTCCATTGATCGGTCCATGGACACTTGGGCTTTTTCCATAGTGTGGCTATTGTTGATAATGCTCCTCTAAACATCGGGGTAAATAAATAAAGTTTTAATCTTTCAATTTCTGAAAATATAAATGAGGCAGCCTACTTTTTACAAAGTTATCAAACTGTTCTTTTTTTTTTTTAAGATTTTATTTATTTATTTGTCAGAGAGAGAGGGAGAGAGAGCGAACAAGCACAGGCAGAGAGGCAGGCAGAGGGAGAAGCAGACTCCTTGCAGAGCAAGGAGCCCAATGTGGGACTCAATCCTAGGACGCTGGGATCATGACCTGAGCCGAAGGCAGCTGCTTAACCAACTGAGCCACCCAGGCGTCCCCAAACTGTTCTTTTATTTCATCTTATAATTTAGTGGTACAGAGTTACTGTATATGTAGAATGACAGTCCTACTTAGTCCTACTTCTTGGTATCAAAACAATGTTATTTTATTTGCATGTACCTTGAAGCAACTTGTAGACAAAACCCAAAACACCACAAATGAGGGTTTCTCCAAGCTGTATCAGGTAAAATCATATTAACATAAAATTTCAGAATTTTCAAGTATTTAAGTGAACCAGGTGACTTTCCTTCAAAGTACAATTATTTTAAATTTGCAGTTTATTTCCATGAGGTTTACTAAGTGATATAAATAATTTATTGTTGATAATTATAATTGTGTATTATCTTTATTGTGAGTGACCCAGTTTTGCCCTTGGTCTGTTTTTCTTGTGGTTATTGGCTATTGTTGGTTATTCATATATGAGCTCATATGTATAGTCATTTTGTCTTTTTTTATTATGCTTTATCTGTACAAATATTTTTGTCTCAGTTTATTGTTTATGTCAGTCTTACTTTTTTTTGTTTTAAATATTGTTTTGTTTTAATTATTGTTTATGGTCAAATTTGTCCATTTTTTTTTTTGTTTCTGGTTTATAGTCATGTTTTGAATGGTCTTTCCTACTTGAGGGTTATGAAAACTCCCACCTATATTCTTGTCCAATATTTTATGTTTTAAACTTTTACATTTAAATGTTGAGGACATTGGCAATTTATTTAGTTATAATGAATGAATTAAGGACTGATTTTTTTGCAACATAGCTCACTGGCTTCATGAATAATCCACTATGCCCAGGAAAATATATACCATATTGATTTATGACATTATGAATCATTGTAAAGTATTCACACTTTGACCCAGGTGCAGAAGTAGAATAATGCCAGAATCCCAAGAGCTCCCACTTGCCATGCCTCAATTACCAACTAATACATTACTAATAATTACTAATAATTACATATACCCTCCTCTGAAAAGATAACCATTATTCTCACTTTTAGGTGTTCTATGCCTTTCTTTCAAGTTTTCCACCTACATATATATTCCCAAACACTGGAGTGTTTAGACTTATCTGTTTTGAAATATTTCAAACAATATATGTCATTTTGTGGCTGACTTGTTGCACTCTACATTATGGTCTGAAGATTTAGGCATGACGCAGCAAGGAACAGTGCTCCCTTCACTCTAACGCAGTGCTCCACCTAAGAGTGTAACTGACACTTATGTATTCCGTTACCGATGAACATTTGAGTCCCCTTTGAGACTATTGTTATGATTGTTCTGGAACATTTCCTGGTACAAATAAGTATACTTTTCTCCAGCGAATATGACCAAGAATTGAACTACTGATTCACAAATTAAACATATTGACTAGATGATGCTAAGCAGTGTTCCAGAATATTCTAAGAACTTGCATTTCCACCAGTTGTAAAATATATGGCCTGTGTTTGCAGACCATTTCCAAAACTTGTTGTGGTCAGTTCCTTAAAGTTGGCTAATCTGATTAGTTGGGGATGGAATGTCATTGCGGTTTTAGTTTGCATTTCCCATATGATTAAGAAAGGAGTATCTTTTCAAATGTCTACAGACCATATGAATTTTCTATGAAAACAAATATTTAAAAATTTTGACCTTTCAGTTTCATAATAACAATAATAATAATAACATAATAACAATAGTAAATTTTGCCAATAATGCTCAAAATAATTAAGTGTGTGGTATTTGGAAATATCATTCTCTAACACTTTTATTTGGAGCTGATGCCTAGTGAAATGAAATAAGTTATATGGGATAGCAGAAATTATAGACTTATATAACTCTTGTTTAGAATTAAACTCTGATATCTGATCAAGTATTTTGCACAAGAGATTCTTCATGTTTGCTGAATTTCATATGAGAACTATTTTGGAGTAAGTGTATTAAGGTTTTTTTTTTTTCTTAAGATTTTATTTATTTATTTGACAGACAGAGATCATAAGTAGGCAGAGAGGCAGGCAGAGAGAGGAGGAAGCAGGCTCCCTGCTGAGCAGAGAGCCCGATTCGGGGCTTGATCCCAGGACCCTGAGACCATGACCTGAGCTGAAGGCAGAGGCTTTAACCCACTGAGCCACCCAGGTGCCCCGTGCATTAGGGTTTTAAATTTTAATCTGGTACTTAGGGAAAAATGTACTTCAAGGAAATGTACTTCAAGGCAAGCGTGTTTGAAAGATATTTAGCTTTCTTAGTGAGTGTAAGAAAATTTAAATTAAAGATGATATTTAAAGTGAGGTATATTTTATTTGTTAAAATGACTAATTGTGCTTAGGAATAAACTGCAGCTTGTCAGTCTTGACTCAGTTTTTTCTATATTTTAAGGAAGTGTCAAATTTGAAATGTTTAAGTAAAATCTTTTTTTTAAAAGATTTTATTTATTTATTTGACAGACAGAAATCACAAGTAGGCAGAGAGGCAGGGGGAGAGAGAGAGAGAGGAGAAAGCAGGCTCACTGCAGAGCAGAGAGCCAGATGTGGGGCTCGATCCCAGGACCCTGGGATCATGGCCAGAGCTGAAAGCAGAGGCTTTAACCCACTGAGCCACCCAGGTGCCCCTAAGTAAAATCTTTTTAAAATCCGAACTTCTTGATATCTACCTTAGTAGATATCTTGGTATCTACCTTAGTTCATTACTCCTTGCTAATGTCAAAGCCTTAAAATGCAATTCATAGGGATTTCAATCCCTTATAAAATGATATCATTGGACTGATTTTTTGTGCATGCTTAAAGATTATCTGCTTTTTAAAAATTTAATAAAAATAGAGAGACTCAGTGTAAAGTTCACGTAAGTTTTGGTTGGGTGATATTTATGATGTTGACTGAATTCGTTTCTTAGATAGTTATTTCTGTCCTTTCCATCTGTCTCTGGATTATCTTTTCAAAAATTACCTGGCTTGCTTTTATTTCTTTGAGCATATCTTTCTTTAGTTTTCCCTCTCAATTTGTTAAATAAAATAGCACTTATTAGTGCTAGACATGCAAACTTCCATTATCCTACATTCTTATTTATGTGAATATTGATAGTCATTTGAGAAGACAGATTTAAGCTCACAAAGCTAAAACAGTCATTGAAATAATAGTATCATTTAGCAAATAAAGAAGAGAGATTGGACTCAATTTCTTATTTAAAAAAACAAAGACAATAAATCTGTATGTCAGGGTTTCCTACTCCACCAACAGAGACAACAGGACACAAATCTCACTGTCAGCCTCGACCACAGAGTTCAGTATTTGTGGTCATATCCAAGCATGTACTTACTCGGTATAAATCTTGCATTCAGTAATCTACCAGTGGTGTGAACAAATTACTGTGGGATCAGAGAGGAAGCACACATGTTCTAGGTAACCGAACAGGGATGACAAGGAAGGTTTCATAGAGGTGAGGAGATCTCAGCTGGCTGTTCAATAGCGAGTCCGATTGTGCAGAGAAAGCGGTAGAGCTCACAGCAGAGAGAAGAAATGGAGCAAAAAGCAAAGTCTCTGAACGTGAGTGCACTGTGAACATCCAATGTCTGCTTTGACAGGTGAGTTGGAGCAGGTGTGGAGAGCTCTGCTGGGGAATTTGATCTCTGCCTTGAGGGTCTATGTGGGACTATCATGTGAAAGGCAATTTCATAATCACAGACATGTTTTAAGAAAGTGGATCTCTGGGAGAGGCGTGGGGGGTAACTGGGTGATGGGCATTATTAAGGAGGGCACGTGACGTAATGATCACTGGGTGTTATGTAAGACTGATGAATCACTGAACTCGACACCTGAAACTAATAATACACTGTATGTTAATTAATCAAATTTAAATTAAAAAAGGGGATCTCATGAAATTTCAGATTGGAAGGAGAGGAATAGCTCATTAAGAGAAGGAAGGAATCAATTATGTCATCAGGTGTTTTTAAGATTTGGCGACAGATCAAATGATGGTGACCTTCTCCCGATAACAAGACATAGGAAGAGAAGTATGTTTGTAAATAAAGATGATGGGCTTGCTGTCGGACAGATTTCGTTGATGTAACTGTGGGAGACACAAATGAAGGCTTTCTGGTAACTGCGAAGGCATATGTATTCTGGAAGAGACATCCTATGCTCAATTCACGTTCTACTCTTAAAGCTGGTGTGTCATGGGAATGTTATTATTAAGCCATTTACATGTGATTATTGTTTAAGTGCATCTGTTCAATAAATACTGATTCAAACATCCTGAGGACACATGAGAAGGCAGTAGATTCTGCTGTATTTGTGAAGGTGCGTAAGTAGGAGGATGCAAGAATCATGGATTTGGTGAAATTTACTTTGGATCTTGAAAGATGAGTAGAAATTTACCTGGCAAGTATATGTCTTGGTAGTGACTAGACCAAAGTGGTGAACTAAGACAGCAAAATAATGCAATTTAAAATGTGGACTGCATGAACAATTTACTCCTTTAGCTTTCTATCTGTAATACATTAGCCTGTCTTGATTTATGATTTTTTATCTTTGCATATGAAGCAACTACAACCTATAAACTGTATCAGAGCTGTATCTGTAAAGTAATTCAGCTAATAATTGGCTTACTATAGCTTTTTAAAACTCCGACAGATACATGACCAAAAAAAAAAACCACCCAAAATTTCAAAGTGGTTAATTATACTCTGGTATTTGAAAAAGATACATGAATTAAAATCTATTAGGAGAAAAAAATGGACCTAAGACCAAATATGAACACTTTGCAATTTAACTTTATAGAAGAAATAAAAAACAAATTATCCATAATGAAAACAATGAAATGTAGATATTTGAACACATATGCTACTGTTTATTTATTTGTTTATATATTTATTTTTTTGAGAGAGAGAGCATGAGGGTAAGCAGTGGGCAGGGGCAGAAGGAGAAGGAGAGAGGGAATCCCAAGCAAGCTCCACAATCAGCACGGAGCCTGACATGGGACTCGATCTCACAACCCTGAGATCATGACCTGAGCTGAAACCTAGAGTCAGAGGCAGATGCTTAACTAACTATACCACCCAGGTGCCCCCATGTGCCAGTAATCAGATCATCCTTTCCAAAGAGGCACAGAAACCAATAATGCTTATCCAAGAAACTACTTGAATGCCTTAAAATGTTAATAAAATTGTCACCAAAAACACATACGCCCTCAAACTTAAAAATCTATGTTGACTTGATCACTAGGACTGGATTCCCTCTCAGGAACAACGTGGTTGATGTTTCCCATATCTGCCCATGAAGGACTCGTTGGCCACACAAGGTTGTACTGGTGAAGGTTGTATGGTTAGTCTCTGTGTCTCCACAGTCTGGGTTTTGTTGTCATTCACACACACACACACACACACACACACACCCTATGATGAGGATGAGTAAGTTTGTGGACACCAGAAGGTCCCTGGGGCTCAGAAGAATGGGTTCCAGCACCAGCCCTGCTGATGTCTACTTCGCCGGCCTTAGACCATTCAGCCTCAGCTTGGCTGCGTTTCCTCATCTATTAAATGAAACTGTGGGAAGTCATGGATCCTCCTGACATTTTACAAAAATATAAACGTGGGCTGGTATATTTTGCCAAGGACAGATGTGAGGTCTACCAGCTAGAGTTCTTGTCTGTGGACAACAGAGACCACCTTCATCAACAGGGATGGAGGAGGATTTTATGCGAGGGTTTAGGCTCAGAGTGCAAGCGTGGACAACCAGTTCAGGCAGCGCCCCAGGGCAGCAAGGCCCTGCCAACAACTCGCCCCTGCCGCCATGACTTCGTGCCAAGCTCCTCCCTCCTGGACACTCACCGCTGTGCTGTTGCTGGGGTGTTCCTGCCACAGACCCTATGTCTTCGCTTTCACCTTCGAGAAGCAAAGCCCTGGCCAACAGTGTCTGCTGTGTCCCTCTTCTGTCCACCAGGGCATAGGAAGAGGGAGTGTCACCAGGGAAAGAGAGGGACTCTGCCGCCCGCTGAACTTGGCCCTGTCTCCAAGTGCGGAGAGAGGCTAGCTGAAGAGCAGCCAGAACCACACTATCTATTGCAGTGTCTTTCACCAGATTCTCAAAGGGACAGTGACCCCACCACTTCTGCCAGAAAAGATTATGAATCACTGCATTAGATTATCTTTAATTACAGCTCTGAAATCATATGATTCTAAATACTAATTTTCCTTTCTTCCATCATCTACCAACTTGGAATTTCTTTAACAAGATACAAATGCAGCACAGAATGACTAACAACATTGCAGGGTCAGCCCCGAAGCATCTTATGATCATTTCAGTGGGTGTGTCATTACGACGGTTGGGCTAATGACAGAGAGTAACAGATGTCTCAGAGTAGTCACCCAGATGAATGTCTGCTAGCGCCAGCTCCTCAGGCAGAAGGAATTTTTGTTCTCATAGCCTTGGGTATATTAAGATGCTGCGTTGGGTATATTAAGATGCAGGCTGGCCTCATGGTTAGGTGCACAAACTTTAAGGTTAACGAGGATGGATATAAATTTTGAATCTATTCCTTATGAGCTGGTTCACTGTAGAAAGGAACTTGATCTCAGTGTGTGTCTGTTTCCTGTTTAGTAAAATGGTAGTGACAGTGGTCGCCAGTGAGTGGAATAGTGGAAACAAAATGATGGAATGGGAAGAATTATAGTGTTTGACACGTAGTTACAACCCAAGAAGTAGTGATGACAGCCATAATGATCATAGTTAAGGAATTCCCAAACTGTGACCCAAACTCATTCCAAAAAAGGCTTATACTTGAAAGTTTTGAGTCAAGAGCAATAAGGGTATTTAGGTCGTGCACTTTGATAAGTATTCCATGGTAAAATGAGTTCTATCAATTATCAAACTGGCGTCCATAAATAGTCATAAAACATTGCCTTGAAATGTGCTTTGAGCATCTTTTTTTTTCTTATGGGGCCAGTAGACCCAAAATAAAAATATATAAGAACATTTTTTAAATGACATTATACTGAATTATGTTTAAATATACACCATGTGGTATCATCAAGTGAAGTTACATAGGAAATACCCAGAGGGATTCGGAACTGTATTAGTCTTCAAAAGTGAATGAAACGAGCGTCACCCCCGCCCCCGCCGTCCCCGCTGGGCCCCTGTGGCTCTTGTTCTTGGGCTTACCAGAGGCAGGGAAGGAAAGTTATTCGGCCAACTATTTGAACGGGCTTCACTGCGTGCGTGTGTGCCTGGGAAGTGTGGCTGATTCTGGGGAGCTTCTAAGCCCTGTGCTCTCCCTGTTTTGCAGGTAAATGCGAGTGCGGCAAGTGCACCTGCTACCCTCCGGGCGACCGCAGGGTGTACGGGAAAACGTGCGAGTGTGACGACCGCCGCTGTGAGGGCCTGGACGGCGTCATCTGTGGGGGTGAGCCCCCCTCGCGCTCTCTGCCTCCTGCTGCCCACCTGCAGCCAGGGTGGCCTGCCTTTCTTCCTCCCTCCCTCCCTCCCTTCCTTCCTCTATCTCCCTGTCTCTCTCCCTCTTTCCCTTCCTTCCCTTCTTTCCTTCTTCCTTCCTTCTTTTCTTCCAACTCTGGGGCACCTAGGTGGCTCAGTTGGGCCTCTGACTCTTGGTTTCAGCTCATGATCTCAAGGTCCTGAGATGAGTCCTTGCTGGGCTTTGCACTTGGGGACTCTGCTTGGGATTCTCTCTCTCTCTCTCTCTCTCTGCCCTTCCCCCTACTCATACACTCTCTCTCCCTCTCCCTCTCTCAAATAAGTAAGTAAAATTTAAAAAAATAAAATAAAAAGGAAACTCTGTTAAAAAGAAGGTAAACTTAAAGCAATATACAATTAGACCTAAAAGCATTATATAATGAGGTTTGCAATGATCTGTATCTTCTTGGACGCTGGATTTCGGGCTCTGGGAAAATATACTGTATGCCGGCCACAGAAGGTCGCTGAGATCACACTAGGTCCTGTGAAGATCGTGACAGGTTTTGCTACAGCTGATCAGCTGAACATGTTTATTATTCTGTTAATAAAAACTGGTGGGGAAAGGAGGTATTACCTACCAAAGTGAAAAAAAGAAAAAAGCAGTATGATTACACTCAAAGTTTACTTATAAAATCACACACACACAAAACTCCATTTCCATGATGGCTCAGAGACCCAACAGGAGCGGAAGGACTGTTAAAAAAACAAACAAACAAACAAACAAACAAACAAAACCCTGCAGAGGGAGATAGACAGAAAGCGGCCAGGCAGCACAGAGTCCCGAGGCTGCATGTGACAGTGAGTACCGAGCTCCCGTCCGATCAAGGGGCTGGGCAGCCCTCACTCTCCTGTGTCAGCCTTGCGAGGCTTCCTTTGGCTGCCGTGATGTGTGCAGACCGCAGCTCTGTGCGGCTCTCCGCTGCTGTCCAGGGAACTGGGTGCCCAAGCTTACTTAGTAAAATACTCGGTCTCTCTCCGGATAAGGATCATAATCTAATTGGGGGCTGGTATTGGGGAAAAATCGAAATGCACCTCCAACGTAGGAAGGCGGGGCACCATCTGTCTCACACCCGTGCATGTCTCTGTGCTGTCTCTATCCAGCTATAAAACACAGGCCATTTGAGCAAACATACGTTCTTCTTTGCTTTCTCTGGGAGCCTAAGGAAAAGACCCCCCCTTTCTTTTTTTTAAATAGGTCTTGTGCTGGCTGTCTGTCTCCCACAGCCCTGAGAGATTGCTCCTGCTTTCTTCAGGTCACTGATGAACAGGGAATGAAGTTGGAGGCATTCACGTCTCCAAACTAAAAACTGCAGACCCAGGATTTGAGCTGACCTTCCGTTCACAGATCTTTCTCGGTACCACCGTTTTCCCCAGGGTGACATCAAAGTGTTTTGACTTTTTGTCAATATTCTTTTTGGCTTGGATTTTTTTCTTCAGTGGTGTTTAACAGAAATATCTGAGTAGATAGTAGTCTCTCTCTCTCTCTCTCTCTATCTCTCTTTTGTTTATGCTCCTTTATGATTATGTTCACCAACTTGTTTCATTCTTACAGTGATACTCAAAACCCGCCTGGCATGTAGAACAAACAGCAGACCTGCCTTTGCTCTTATGAGCATCACCATGGCCTTCACAGGGAGTGTCTACCTCCCATGGGTCTCCTTGCCCATCTGCCTTGGTAACTTGGCTGAAAGAGCTGATATTCTAGAAACCTGTTATGTCTACAAACCCATTAAATTATATAAGCCCTTCCCCCAGTGCATCTCTCTCTCTTTCTCCAACTTGGGGGAGGAACTCAAACATGACAATATATCTGTGTAGCTCCATGCTAGATGAGATCAAACATTTACTAGGTAAGCGAGAGACTATCTCACAAAGTAATCATTTTTTTTTAGACTAATTCTTGACTCTGCTTGTCTACACTCTGTATTTTGTCTATCTACTCAGAATTATTGCCCCAGGGGAAACGGATTTCCACTAGTCAAGCTAATAAAAGACCAATGTCTAAACCAGAAAACCAGTTATTTGATATATAGTGAAAAATACAATTGTACCAGAGACAAGAACGCTTTGTAGAAAGAAACTCTGTGGGAAGTAAGATTCTGAGATAAGGATTTGAATGCAAGTAACTTATTGGAAAGGTGAAGGAGATGTTGGTAGAAGAGTCGGACCGTGGAGGCATCAGTTACGTTTGTACTATCAGTCCTGTTACTGCTATGGGCAACTGGACCTTGGTCCGAGGACAGGAGATGAAACTCTGGGAGCCCGGGGACAGCGCACAGTTCTTACTTATCCGTCAGTTATTGGCTGAGGACTGCTTCTAGGAGGCATTAGCTCCCCTGCCACACCCAGCATGCCTCAGAGGTACTCCTGTGATCTCAAAGCAGGCTTCTCTGGCTGGCCAAGACCTTGGGGCTGAGAACTCCAGGTGGCACTAGGTGGAAGTCCCCAAAACAGTAAGGACAGTATTGGTAGGCACAAGGTCATCTGCCAAAGGATTATAACTCTCAAGCCCGCTGATCCAAGTATCTTCTCTGGATGGTGCAGCAGACATACCAGCACAGTCTTACTCTTTAGTACCGTCTAGATTTTACCAACCATCCAGTCCAACCTTTCCTTAGATAGGATGTAATACAGTAGATGACATGATAGCTGTAGACATGCAGACAGGTGTATATACTGTGGCCTTGCTTATTCGGGAGATCCTTACTCATACCGTGAGAAATTAATTCTTAGGGGGTTGATCTTACCGAAAGATTTTATTGACCAAAGATCTCTGAATACTTTTCAAGTATGTAAAGGGAAAAAGTCTTAGAAATTTTTCTAAAAAAAAAATCTTATGTTCTGCATAATTCCATTTTAATAGTTGAATAATGTCCTCAAGAGATTTGGGATTAAGATGATACTGGTATTTTAAAAGATTGTCTATAGGTAACAATAGTTTTCTTTCTCTAACTCCCTTCTGCTTCATCCAGAGCTGACCAGCCTAGGCGACATTACATTCTGTCCCCTGTTCCTCACTAGGGCTGAGGCACGCGTCTTTATAGATTCTAGTCAGTATTTTTTGCTTTTCTTGTCATTTACTTGTGAATCTTTACTCCTGATGGTCATTCCTATTGCTTGGGAAAGGATCGTTCCAGGAGGGAGAGGGAGAGATGTGCCCCCGTCAGTGGCTTACGCGTGTTTATCCTCAGTAACATACAGCCCGGAAAGCTGCGTAGAACTTGGAGTCCACACATGTACTCTGTTACTATTCCTCGACAAGACACTCTCTTTTCTTCCTCTTCATGGCGATTATAGTCTATAAAGTTGCTGTGAATATCAAATTAGCGAAACATTATTCCTAAGAGAAACACAGGGCCATGTTCCTGCCTCTAATCAGAGGATTTTCATTAACAGATCAATACATGCGCTCGTATTATGTATGTTTCTGTCCAGAGACACCTTGTGTCATGTTAACGTGGAACTCAAAGCCAGCGGCCCTGTAACCCATAGCGGAATGGAGATCACGTAGTAGATGATTTCTCTTTAAGGGCCAAGATGGCCTTTTTGCTCTTAGGTACGCAAGGCGGCACTTTGGCACTCTACTTAGGGGCCATCTCAAACACAAAAATCATCAGCAAAAAGCACAAAAGTGTGAAAAGCGAGGACTAAGCATACCGCAGAAAGGACACTTGATTACAGTGTGAGAGCTCAATCAAGAGACCGGGGGGATCTTCTTTGACCTTAGCCGGGAATGTGACCCATTCAACCTGCATGCCCCAAGGACCTGGAAAACTTTACTGAGTATTGATTTCAGGGAATACAAATACATTTTAGCAAGTAAGCAAATTCTCAAATATGGGATTAGCTAATAATGAGAATCAACTGTAATTCATGTTCTCACTGGGAACCTTCCTTCCCACCATAGCTTTGCACTTGGGCTCAGAGTGTGATTTCTTTGGGCCAGCTAATAAAGGTCCTGTGATTTTAATTTGTCTCTTTTCTGAGCACTACTTCAAGGGAGGAATTACTCGAGCCTTGGTTCTTAGAGCCTTGAATTTCATCTATATCTCAGCTGTCCTCTGGAAAGAAAATGTAAGAGACATGCCATTAATTAACATGTTTGAAACTATAGTAACTTTAAGATTAAAGTATACAGCATAGCTAAGCCAAATGATGAGATCACAAGTTCCTCCATGAACCTTTATGTAAATGTGCTTTAATACTTAGAAATACAAATGGCAATACGGTACAGTAGTTTAGACTACAGATGGGAGGTCCCCCCCCCCGGCTCTGCCACTTACTAATACTATTTGAGATAGTTTCCATGACCTCCATTTCTCACCTATAAAATGATAGTCATAATATACCTCTCTTATAGGGTATTGTAAGAGTAGATGAGTTAATGCATCTGAAGTACCCAGCATATAAGTATCGTGCACATATGGCGTACGTATGTGTGACACACATATATCTATACACGTGGATATTATTACTGGTATGTATACATACAAAGAGAGTGAAAGACATGACAAAGGCAGAATTTTGTGCTGTGGACTACTGTAAACTCTATGGGATGTGTAACAGGGTTCCATGTTTGCTTATTAATTCCTTTTGTAACAACAGTTTATTCAAAACTGTGACTTTCTGGTGTTCAGGTTTAGATGGAATGAGGTTTTCTCCTGTTTACTTTTTTTTTTAAAGACTTTATTTATTTATTTAACAGATAGAGAGAGAGAGAGAGAGAGATCACAAGTAGGTAGAGAGGCAGGCAGAGAGAGAGGGGGAAGAAGGCTCCCCGCTGAGCAGAGAGCCCAATGTGGGGCTCGATCCCAGGACCCTGAGACCATGACCTGAGCTGAAGGCAGAGGCTTAACCCACTGAGCCACCCAGGTGCCCCTCCTGTTCATTCTTTGGGTAAAACAGGCTTTCTCCTCATGCTTGACAGTGAGCTACTGAAACCAAGTGGCTGCTGTGCATCTCAGAAGTATTTTTGTGGTTCTTACTCAGCAGTGCACCTTCTGTGGGGGCTCTTCTCCTAGATTTTCCCCAAGCGGGAGAGCACAGTGAAGAAGACACACCAGCCAGGGGGGTTCCTCAAAGCCACAGTATGCATTGCCAACGTTTCTGTATTTCTGTGTATCTAAAAGTATCTATTATCATAAGAAACCCCTCTTCTTATTTAGTAATACCATATCATAGCACATAATAATAATTAAATCAGCAAATACTCATTGCATATTTATTCCATGTAAAGCCCTGCTCGGGCCCTCAGTGTTTTTCATCTCCTCGATGCTATTCTCTTGGACCTGTGTTCTTACAGCGGTCCTCTTGGTTCAATGTTAAGCCCGTGGAAACTGCTCTACCTTCCAGCCATTCCACATAACTGATACCCCCTGAGGTTACTGATAAACCCTCCTTTCCCAGATCCTGGATGATTTTCAGTTCTCATTCCGCATGGCCAGAATAAAACACAGGCGTTGTTATTACGCTGAAACTCCCAGGAAATGGTCTCCCCTCTGGGCCTCAGAAATGCCGGTCCCACCCATTTCTTCTCCTACTTCTCTTCTAACCATTTTGTTTCTTTTCCTTGTTCCTCGTCCTAAGTCTACCTGTAAACCTTCGTATTTCCCTTGAAATGGCTTCTGGATGTCTTTCTGCTGTTTGATGTCCTTGTGCCATCCCAGCCTCTCCCACATTTGTCTTCAGGTCGGTCTCTCAAGAGGATTTCTTAGCTGCGTTCTCCTTAGTTCCAGACTCTTTTTTTTTTTTTTCAAATTCTAATTAAATATTTTCATATGGAAATTCTTCCAGCTTCTGTTTGGTTGAATCTGAAGTTATCATTTATTTCTTCATTAATTCAGCAACTGTTTATTGAGCCTCTACTCTTTGCTGGCCCTGGAGATTCGGTGGGGAATCTACTGGAGCTTACAGTCATGGTGGAAGGGCAGACGTTGACAAAGGAATGACATTGAGCCAGATGTGCTGAAAGCAGAACCACTCGTTCAGTGGGAACATACGTAATCAGGGGATTTAACCTAGACTCTAATTCTCCATATCTGGGTAACGCTACATGGTGCATAGTACGTGCTTTGCACATATTAATCAGCTGAACATCATGCCCGCCATACTTGGTGGTAACAGGATGGGTAGAACTCTGCTGTGTGCAGAGGTGGGTGTGACACAGCAGTCACAGAGAACCGTGTGTACAGGACTTCACTGGGAAAGCCAGAGTGACATATTCCAAGAACATTTGAGAACCAAAAACCCTGGATGGTTGGAGATTGGAAAGCAAACAGGAGAAGGGTGTGACATGTTTTAAAAACCATGCTGGTGATTTGAGGTTTTACTCAAAGGATGATCGGAAGCCATAGAAGGGGTTTACACAAGGCAATAATATGATCCCTATGTTGAAAATGTACCTCTGGCTGTGGGGTGAAGTAGGCATTGGAGGAGTGTGTTGGTGAGGTTGGTGGGTGAATATGGATGTTAGGAGAGCAGTCCTGGTGAGAGGTGAAGGTTGTTCAGCTAGGTAGAGGACAGGACAGATGGAAAAACTTGGATGTGTTGGGGATGGCATTACCAGCAATATGGACAACAGGCTAACAAAACCCTTACCTTACTGCAAGACACTCTGACCCTCTGTTAATCTCCTAGCTCTGGTTCCCTGGGAACAGAGGAAGACAGTATATGCCAGTGTTACCAGACAACATTGCTCTTGGTAATAGTGATCTGTGGTTGATAAATTTCAACTAAATTGGGAGGGAGTATGGCTGAACTATAAATGTGTGCTGGGAGTGCCCTGGTGGGGTTTCTGGGAGCACTGCTTAGGGAATCATTAGGAGAGATTTGGGCTCCTTTAGGGTATAAGTCTTCCTGTAGGTTAGGGAAGCCTCAACATCTGTGCCATATGGATCCCATCTCCGGGCATCTGGGTTGTGTTATCAGAAGAGAAGGTAATTCCCATACTACTGTATTGAGCTGTCATCCTCATAAATTGCTGCAAGGACTTTCATGGAGAGGAAAGCCTGGTGCCGTCCTCCTGCCAGGATGTGGTTCCAGCCTCTTTTCCTTCCAGGGTGACTAGTGCCAAATGTCAGCCAGAAGGCTTAGCGGAGTCCTCCCTGCCCCAGGAGTATGAGCAACATTTACAGAAATCCATGACGAAGGGATGAGTGAAGGATGGGGTAGAATCAAGGATGAGTCCCAAGTCAGTTTCTGATTTGAGTATTTGGATGGAGGAGACAATGCTTTGTGGTGCCAATTGTCTCCATATTTTTAAAAAATGATTTCTTCATAGAAGGCCATGGAGATGGAGAAATTTAGATGTGCTATGATTTTGTCCCTTTTACCCGGCATTGTATTCCTTATCTTCACTTCTCCTTGAATTCCTCACCATTTTTCCATCCTTCTATTCATCCTCCAAATTATCTCCTTTAGGCAGCCTTTCTGAAATTCTTCCGTACTTCCTCCATACTGTAATACTTCATCATAATATCACCCCACTTCACTGTGTTCTTATATGTCTCTCTTCCTCAGATCTGTACCCTTCTCGCGGGTGCAGTAAGAGCCTCCCCTTCCCCCATTATTGTATCCTCAAACTTAGGTTGAGGACTGATCTCAAGAAGTTTTTTTTTCTTTGACTAAATTGAGAATTAACAAAGCCACAAATAAGGGGAGAAAGGGACAGAGGAAAAAAAGAGAGAGACAGAGATCCTAGCTTGGAATCAGAGGATTCTTCAGGTGGAAAGGAGCATTTGACCTGAATCTTGAACAGCTAATATTTAGCTGTGTGGAGCTTGGGTGTGAGGATCATTTTGGGTCTGGGAGGGCTAAGCAAAGGCACAGAGATGAAAAAATATTTGCTATGTTGAAGGAATGTATGTTTCATTTTCCTACATCAGAGCTCTTTCTCAGCTGCTCTTGAATCCATCCTTGGGAAGGACTTTTATTTCACACTATTTATTTATCATTTATAATGTACATTATTTCACTTCACCTATTTTATTTTGCTCATCTTTAGATGTTTGGACATTATAAAATATTTTACATTTTTTAATTTTTTAACATTAAAACAACTAAAAATTAATGAAACATACAAAGGACAAAATAAAAATTCCTCATAAATCTATCATTCAAAAATAACGTGTGGTGATATTTTCTTGTATTCTTCCTATATTTTTTGAGCGATAGGACTTTTTTTTAAAATCTTGGTTTATGAATTGTCTGTGGGTATTTTGATATTTTTTCTAGCGGAAGTCCGCATTCTATTGTGTGTGTGTGTGGGGGGGTGCACTCTGCTCTATTCCTTCAGAGAAGATTTAAGTGAGTAGAAGTAACTTTTATAAGCTGAGTGAGCAGACCCACACAGCAAGATGAATGGGAACCTCCTGTTTGGACGGATCAGGGTTTGGATTCTGGCTCCATTTCCTACTAGCTGTAGTAACTTACACAGATTCTTTGGTTTCTGCCTTGATACACCCATGTGTGTGGAAAGGATCATAACACCCAACAGTTTTCTTTATGGTGAGAAGGAGACATAAGGAATGAAACGTGCCTGTGACTGCCAGCCAAGTAGGCGTCCATGCATGTCTTCCGCACGTAACGGGAATCAAAAGATTGAAATGTCCATTTTCAGAAGAGGACAAAACAATGCATTTGTCTTAGATATCTTAAAGCATTAGCTGTGGGGTGTTTGGAAGAAAGCTGGTGTCGTATGAATGATCATTTCTGTGTCTAGGAGGAGTGGCAGATCTTTGTAGAAAGCATTTAGTGCCCCGCCTCAGGTGGCAGCCAGGGGTTAACAAATCTTACTAGTATGAGTGTGTGAAACTCATATCCTCCATCTGGCATGGCTTCGGAGGCAAACAAGACTGAGAGTCACTCACGTAGGTCATTTTCTCCACTCACCACCAGACACGGAACCATAGTTTGTGTGGTCTTTCACCTAGAGAGATGAGTCAGCGTGTGGCCAGAGAGCCACGGGGGGCTTGCCTGAGTATTTCAGCAAACAAGGACTGAGTGAAAGCAAACACATCCATAAGCCTACCAAATGAGCAGGCACATGAGAAATAATAACTAGCCCGACTTATCCCTTCCTAAGAGTAACGCTGAAGATGATTTAACCATCTCCAGTGGGTGGGGGTAACTTGGCAATTGTACCTCAAGGTAAATGTAAGTAATTACATAATTCTAAGCAGTTCGGGTTTGATTACACCAAAATTACATCCTGAAAATAAGTCATGAAAATGACTGGCAAACAGAAAATCGGTATGAAGTAAGACCCTTCTTACTTTAATTAAGTTATTGGTGAGTCACGCACAATGATCATAGACCACATGAGGACCTTCTCAAGACATCTTTATTAACAATGAAGACTGCATGTGATCTGGAAGTGCATGGATTTTTTTAATGAAGTAAGTCACTACTGAAAAAAACATGCTCTGTCCAGAGGGATGATCCTAAGAATCACTCGCTTTTTAGTGGTATATGATTTTAAGATTTCATGAAGAAAATATATCCACATGTTGGCTCGTGTGTGTTTAATTGTTTTAGGCTAATAGAAACTTGACCAGAGACCTCCCTCCTGTCCTCCATTTACCCAGGGTAGGAATAAGAAACGCCCTGCTTATTGCTGTCCTTCTTTCCTCCATGTTCCTGGAATAGCTGCTGCCCATGGGTCCAATTGAAGAAACAAGAAGGGATAATGAAGAGCCACCTCTTAATTATGCAATCAGCTCACATTTCTTCTGGGAGTTCTTTAGTTCATAGCTGCAAATTGAAGGAGGGCATGCAGCCTGAGGATATGAGGATAGTGACCCCCAGGTGTTGCTGGATTGCTCACCTTGACAAAGGTCTCGAACCACTGACTCAAGCCAAGCCTCTTTTAGCTTGGGTAGCAGGGGGACTGTCTCCAGATTACATGACAGTCCTCTTTTCTGAGTTCCTAAGTGTACCAGTCAGAACTGCAGGTAAATCACAGAAATATATCTGCAAGTTGTCACTCCAGGGATGGAGGGTGAGGGGACTACCCGAGAATTATCAATGTCCCGTACACCTGTCCTCACTTCTGACCTTCCAGCATGAATTTTACTGTCGTGCTCCTAGAAAGCCTCCAGTATATCTGTCTTTTAGGGAAGAAAAAGGGGAGAGAAAAGGGCAAAGGGCAAACAGCAAAGGACACATGCTGGCCGAGTCTGTCTCATTTTCTTTGGACGATAGTAGCTTTCCTGGAAACCTCACCCAAAAGATTTTCTCCTGTATCTCATTTGTTAGAGCTGTGTCTTAGATCCAAAGGAGCCTGGGTAATCAAACATTTTCAGATGGGCATCTTATCACCTCCCTGAAAAAAAAAAAAAAAAAGAGTGCCCCCCCAATATTAACAAGGGAAAAAAATATTGGGCAGGAAATATGTAGTGTCTGAGACAATTAGATCCATTCATGGGTCAGTTTCCTAATTGAGAAACATCATTGCAGTGTTTTAAAGAAATGTGTCTCAGAGCTGGTGAATTTCATTGGAAATGGTCTTTGTCTAGAGCAGCCCTTGTCCAACAGAACTTTCAAAGATAATGGGAATGTTCTGTATCTGCTTCATTTTACTCAGGAGCCACTGACTCCACAGGGCTTTCGGGCACTTGATATGTGACTGGGGCCCCTGAGACACTGCACTTAAAATTTTACTTAATTTTAATACATTCAAATAATCATGTGCGACTTGTGACTAATACATTGGGCAACACAGGTCTGGAGCATCTTGGTGAATATTTTGGTGTGGGGAATGGGAAGCAAATAGGAAGAAAGAGTGAGGATGGGGATACCAGATGCACGGAGCTAAGTATCTGGTAGAGGCAAGTGGCTCTGGAAGTGAAAATCAAATGGAAAATTACTCACCGGTGAGAAGACTTGGAAGTCAAGTGAAGGCCGACTTAGTGTACTTCAGATGGCTCATTAGGCTGGCTCTTTCTCAGGTTCACTCTAGAATGATCTGTTTACACTTATTGTACGAAGATAAC
The DNA here is from genome assembly GCA_003697995.1 of Taxidea taxus jeffersonii. Classification (NCBI taxonomy): domain Eukaryota; kingdom Metazoa; phylum Chordata; class Mammalia; order Carnivora; family Mustelidae; genus Taxidea; species Taxidea taxus. The sequence goes on along the minus strand of RCUC01126484.1, from coordinate 9,413 downwards.
TTATCGGTATGGTTTCTGCCTCCCAGCAGACGCATTGTTCTTACTGAATGGTACATATGCATTAGGCTGCAATAAGTCTGCCACCCTTGGGTGTTTCACTCATAGACCTAAGTGACAGAGTTGGTCTGGCAAAAGCTGAGTGAAACCATTCTTTTTTTTTTTTTTTTAAGACTTTATTTATTTATTTGCCAGAGAGCAAGCACAAGTAGGGGGAGTGGCAGGCAGAGGGAGAAGCAGGCTCCCCACTGAGCAAGGAGCCCGATGCAGAACTCAATCCCAGGACACTGGGGTCATGATCTGATCCGAAGGCCGATGCTTAATGAACTGAGCCACCCAGGTGTCCCTAAACTGAAGCTAGTCTTGTGGTTTTTTTTTTTTTTTTTTAACTTCAGTTTTCAGGAACATTCTACTCAGTAAGCCACATTTATGGAATAGCCTCCCTGTCATTTTATAAAATTGTTTCATTTTCTTCCTTCTTTACTACATGTTCCTACCTGTCCATCTTCTCCTCTTCTACTTGAGCCCTAACCACTAGAGTTCCCCAAGATTTATTTCTCCCTAGGTGGGCTCATTCACTCCCAAATGTTCCAAATGCTATCTATTTTTGGAAATTCCAGCATATATAATCTAGCCCTAACTTGTGAGCACCAGACTTGTGTCACCTGCTTACATGACCCGTCTACTTGGTTGTCTTTAAAAAAACAACAACAACAAAAACCAACTTTATTTATTTATTTGAGAGCAAGACACAGTGAGAGAGGGAACACAAGCCTGGGGAGTGGGAATGGGAGAAAGAGGCTTCCCATTGAGCAGGGAGCCCCATGTGGGGCTTGATCCCAGGACCCTGGGATCTTGACCTGAGCCAAAGGCAGATGCTTAATGACTGAGCTACCCTGGTGCTCTCTACTTGATAGTCTTAAGAGCATCTCAGACACATGAGCTTCAAAGCAGAGCTGATTTTCTCCTCTCAACCATGCCCTTCTACGGCTTCCATATCTAACAAATAGATCATTATTTATATTTTCCTAGCTAGGAAACTAGTCCTTTCTCACTCATCATGTCCAATCCAATGCCAAGTCCCATAGGCACCAACCCCTCTGTTGACTCTCCTCATTTGTGCCCCCACTTCTGTCACCTTCCCCTTGGATGACAGCAACTCTCTCACTTTCCCCACACTCAGTGCCTCCCAACACACCTTAATCTCTCCCACCCAGCTGCCAAGCTGAATTGCAGATTGTAAATCATATTCTATCACTCTGCTGCATAACACCCTCTACGATTTCCCATTCTTCCTAGAATAAAATTGAAACTCCTTACCAAGAATAGACAATTTCCTATGTTCTCATTCCTGAATATTTCTCTGGCTTTGTTATTTACTCCATTTTTTCTTACTCAATTTTCTTTGAACACAGTGACCTTTTTTCACTGCCTGTAAGATGCCAAGCTCTTTCTTATTCCGGGAACTTTTCATTAGCTTTCCTAGAACATTGGCTATCTTGGTTTCTTATCCCTTGAGTGACACAGAGCTCTTCTCTGAATACTCCAGTTAACATTGTTCTCATTGTTGAATATACTATCGCCCTCTTTAGTTTTCCCACAACTCAACCATATTTGTGTCCTTGTTTTGCACCTTCTTGGACTATAAGAACCATGAGAGTAGAGCTAGTACAATGCCTGGTGCACAATAGTTTCTCGAATGGATGCCTACGTCATTAAAATTTGTTTTAAAAATACCGTGTCAAAAGCTTTTTAAAAAATTTGAAGTAAAGAAGAGCCATGCCAATGGTAAAGAAAAACATTTAAATACCAATGCATTTTGACCATTGTCTGGGCTAGATGCCAACCTAATTTTGTGGAAGGATGTGATGAATGAGCTAATAAATGAAAAACAATCTCCTATTTCTTCGAATATAAATTTTATATTAAATTACTTGCTGTGAGGAGCCATTTAGTTATTCTCAATGATATCTTAAGTTAAAGGGAGAATGGCTTTCACTGAAATAGAGATTAAATGATTCCAATTATGTCAAATTGATGGAAATTCTCACTAGCCCAGGGTCAGTAAGAAACGTGACCATTTGGAAAGTCCTGAGCTGGATACCGCTGGTGCATAGAAGCTCATTCTTACTTTTTGTATCCCAGATTATCAGCCTCCAAAGATGGACAATTTTTTTAAACATCTTAAATAGACCTCACTTTAAGTGGACTTTTGTTTTATTGGGAAAGTAAAGATGTAGTCAATTTAATAACTATTTTTTGTGTAGGTAGCTCTTAGGGGTCACTGATTCTCTAACTTCCCTCCACCCTACCGAACACAAAAATGAAACAGAGCCATCCAAGAACCCTCCGTTGTCCTTCAGTGACAATGAATTAACCAGAGGACCTATAAACATGCCCTTGATTCAGCTTATGGTTCTCAGCTGGGATTTGTGGATGAAAAATGAAAAGGAGATTTTTGTCAAGGAAAAAAAAGAAAAAAAGATTTCAGGGGCACCTCAGTGGCTCAGTTGGTTAAGTGACTGCGTTTGGCCCAGGTCATGATCCCAGGGTCCTGGGATCAAACCCCACATTGGGCTCCCTGTCAGCTGGGAACCTGCTGCTCCTCCTGCTTGTGCTCTTGCTCTCTCTGTGTGTCAAATAAATAAATGAAATCTTAAAAAGACAATTCAATCTACAAGTATTTTTTTGAGGATCCACTATGTCTAAGGCAGTGTGCTTGGCACTCTGATTCCTACTCTCAGGGAATTCACCGTCAAGTAATGGGTTTCTTTGATACATAACTAGATACCACAAAATGCAAGAAAAAGTTCCCCAACAGAGGTGAAAAATAAGGTAGTATAGAAATTCCGAGGAGGAGAGGGTGAACTTCACTTGGGGTTATTAGAAAAACCTTCACTGAAGTTTAGTCACTTTCCCTGAGCTTTGAAAACTATCAGGACCAGGCTATGTAGGGTAGGGAGCATAGATTTCTATCTCAGCAAAGGCATGAAGTCAGAAAAGCTGGGGAAATGTATGCAGAACAAGGAATAGATTAGTTTAAGTCAAGAAGTATCTGAAAGGAGAGAAGAGAAGAGAGAGAGTGAGGTTGGAAAAGTAGGGCAGGGGCATATTTCAGCAACCTAAAACGTAAGCAAGGCTACGTAGGTGACCTTCATCCCATAAGCACTGGGAGCCTTACAGGGCTGGCGATTGAGGCTATATGGGAAGTGGGGAGCACAACTGTTGGAGAAAGACCTGCTAGAAGGTCTCTCAAAAGTTGATGATGGTGACACATGTGGACATTCTGGAGGTAGTTTCAACAGGTTATGGTAACTCTTTAGAAGAGGGATATAAGAGACTCAGATGCAATTCAGAATAGTTTGAACTGGATGACTGGAAGGCTAGTTGCACGATTAAAAGAAATGGATCCTGCGAAGAGCAGCTGTGGGAAGGACAGCTGTAGATGCTGGTCCAGAAGAGCCGGTTTGGATGCTAGTAGGATACAAAGTGTGCAGTCCCGGGAGTGGACGTTATGAGAAATCCAGAGGCTGGTGATACAGTTCTGTGATCATTGCCGTTACCTGAAAGCCTGTGATTTATGAAGTTTTCAAAAGAGAGATTATGGAGAGATTAAAGAAGACTAAGAATGGACAATCAGGGGACACTCTCATTAATCAGGTCAGGAAAAAAAAGTAGAAAACTAGACACAGTGGAAGTGTTGGAGGGAGGAGGGTCCCAGGTCATGAAGACCACTCTAGGAGAAACTTCTTAAGAAGAAAGTGCCCATGAATGCCAACTGTATACCTTTAAACTATGCATCATTTAAAGCTACCTATCATGTCTGCCATGCTGGATTTCATGTCCCCTGGTGTCCAGCAAACTACTCTGCTCATCGGCAGTAAAATTTTACCCAACAAATAGTTTTTTGGTTGTCTTGTTTGAAAGATCTGGTTGTAAGGTAATGTGCATACAGGTAAAAGAAGGAAGCATTGGTCGAAATAAGAAATTAAAGTAGAAGATGAGACAATGTAATGGGATGTTGGTGGCAAGCAATTAGATGGACTTTATGCTGGTGTGTGACTGTCTTAAATAGAGTGTGACATATACACCAAAAAATAGATATTCCCCAGGACGAGGAACCAATGACAAAAACAGAAGAGAGAAAATAAAGTCAAAGATACGCATGTAAGCCTTACGCTGTTGTTAACATCTATACACCAAATCGACCTAATTACATCTGTTCTTATTAAGGGAAGGGTACACAGATAAGATAACATAATGCCATTCCTATGGAAGTTAGCCTTTTGTTTCTATTAGTAAACAGTAGGAGGGCAATCAATGATTTCAGCAAGCCATGGGAACGTGACTAGCCTTGCAAGTTGGTCTGGATGTCACGGGTGTGCGCCACCAAGAAGCGCGCTAAGACTTCGTGCTGATAAAAATGCAAATGAGGAAGTAGCATGTATCAAGGAAGGATGATAAAATTCCATTTTAATTTGTTTCAAGCTTCCTTTCTTTCTTCGACCATCTCCTGTGCTATGTTCAAATGTCGCATGTTAATCTGGAACTCGATTGTGAAGTTCTTCTAAACAATTATATGTCAAACTGACTCCGTAGGAAGGAAGGCATGTTTGCTTGATAGGAAATGGGGGATCTTATGGTTTAGGCATTTCTTTCTGAAGAATTGCGATTCCGCTGGATATTTATGCATCTCCCCTTCTCACCCCCTCCCTCACCCCCCTCGATTGCTTCCCAGGTCACGGAACGTGCTCCTGTGGTCGCTGTGTGTGTGAGGAAGGCTGGTTTGGGAAGCTCTGCCAGCACCCGCGGAAGTGTAACATGACAGAGGAACAAAGCAAGAGTTTGTGTGAATCAGCAGATGGCACACTGTGCTCGGCGAAGGGTGAGTTTCTCTGCCGGAGCTTGGACCTGGTCCCGGTTCCGACACAAGGTTTGTGGGGCAGCATGTCCCTTTGCAGGAACGAAAACCACGCTGCCCTCTGCTTTACCAGACTTCAGACTCAAAAGTTAACCAACACGAAGTGAGGGGGGGAGGAGGGTCTAGCACAAAGAAATGGGTGGGAAGGACTTCCTGCGAGAAGGTCCTCAGCCATCATCGTGGCTGAGTGACATGTAATTAATAATTACATGAAAAAAAAAAGACAGCAAATACAATGGGCAGTGAATGGACCCCGCCCCCCAAAAGGCAGAGGGGGGAATTGTTGAATTCACCTGTGAGAATAGCGCAGCCCAGAAGGGCAGAAAAGTGATCCCAAGTTCTGAACTGTCCGAATCTGGGCCATGTAGATGGGGTGTGGGGGAGGGGAGCGGTGATGGGGAGAGAAGGAGGTAAAGGGAAACTAAGTATTTTGTTTCATAAAAAAGGAAAGGAAGAGTCTATGGGTCTAAAAGTTTTGGCGTCATTTTCTTTGGCCTAAAAATCACCCATTTTCCAACCAAACGTATAATCTAATATATAACGAAAATTAAGGCTGCAATGGTTTTATAATTCACGAGTTGATTGACTAGGAGCCACCATCCCAATCAAACATTTACTACAGAAATAAATTCTAGAAGAATAGCAATCCTGCCCAGAAAAAGGAGAACAGATTTTTTTTTTTTTTCTGAGAAAGAACACTGACAGATTAAATTTCAGGCATGTTTGATGTTTATGTTTCTGCGCGAATACTTGAGGGACTTTAAAATCCTATTCTCATGGTGCATATGGGCTCATCTAGGAGTCTGTCACGTTTCTCCTTCCTAGTGCCTAGGAAAACACCAGGAAGGCTCTGGAAGCTCACCAGATTCTCGGTAACGTTCGGGAGCCACCCTTCATGAGACTAGATGGTACAGAGTGTCCAGAGCCTCTTCTTCAACACAGAGGTCTCCTTGCCCAACACATGGCCCCCTCCCCTTTTCAGACAAGGCACAGCTGGAGGTGAAACTGCACCATTTACCCCAGTGAAGCCAAGTGAATGGCTGGGGAGGGACGAAGGAGGTTTCAGGGGCTGCTCCTTTACCTACCACCAAAGCCCTCCACCATCAGGCTCAGAGAAGCTTTTGGCTTAACTGCAAAGATAAAATCCGGTGCAATGCTGTGACCCCATGTGATGCCGAAAGGAAGGCAGAAAATTGAAACCTGCTCAATTTCAGCAGATACCCCGTTTCCCGTGCTCTGCCCTGGAGGCCGTAATGGTAGCCGTCAGGTGGCAATCGAATGAGTTTAAAGCAACCACTTTGTTCCCCGTGTCTCTTACCCAAATCGTTCTCATCCCAGCTCTCAGATGAATCTAGCACCACTCTGTCTGTCAGGGGATCTCAATACCTGGAAAACTTGCTTCAGGTTCAAGTTCTGTTGGGAGAGCCTGAAAGGGGGAAGGAATTGTGGGGGAGGATATTAACCAAGGAAACAGAAAAGAAGGTGGGAATGGAATTGACCCTTCCAGGGGGAAGCAGATGGGGGGAAAAAAGAAATCTTATCAGATCAGAAGGCAGTGTCCTGCAAATAACCAAAGGGTGAGAATGATTAGCCTTTTCTGAGTTAGATTTCCTCTTTCAGGGTACCGCTCCAAACGCAGAGCCCTAAAGCTTAGATTTTTTTACTTGGTTTTCCAACTTTTTTTAGTTGTTTTTCCGTAATGGCATCATTGTTGGAATAAGGATAGTAACTTTTCACAGAAACTACAGAAAATGAGGATTCCCCGTCACATTAAAACATTAATGTGCTCTTACCATTAGTTTACTTTAAAGATCAGCCACTTTGGGTGTGTGTGTGTGTGTGTATTTACATTTACTAGATGCACTACGGAATCCTTAACACTGTCCACAAGCAGACCTTGGCTAAGCCGGGTCCCCCTGGATTTATAGGCAGAAAGCACAAAGCCATGCTCACCCATATAGCTAACACCAATCTGTCATTTCCTCCGCTGAATTTCATACAAAGAGGAGTTGTTTCTTTTGAAGGAATGAATGTGCTTCTTAAAGTCACTACTTCCTGAGGAGAGTCTTTATTTTTCAGCATCACAAATGCAGAAAATGCAAAAAGAATAGGTTGACTAAATATTGACCCAGAGGCATTTCCTCAAAACAAAACAGAACAAGCAAATCTCTCTCTAGTTAATGCCTTTTCAAATTGTTGGCTTTGGGTGATGGAAATATATCCAGAGATCAATGAAGGGTTGAAAGTCTATTTGTCTAAGAGGTTTATCCTTCAGTGAGTACAGAGTTTGAGAGTCGTTAAACTCAGAAGAGGATGTGAAATGCCCGGAGGCTGCACTTTTTGAGGCTGGTGTGGTGATGACGGGCCTTCCTACTGGTGGCAGCAGCTGGCTGTGGCTTTTTCTCCTCCTGTTCTGGAGAGTTTCGTGCTGGGTTATACAGGAAGAAAGGGGCTAAAACCGAGATCATGAAACTGTAGGTACAGAGGAGAACGAGGGTGCGGCCATTATTCCCGTCCCCATGGAAGGTGCCACCCCACCCTCACCCCAAGAACCACTGAAAAAGTAGTCCAGGCGTAGACTAAAGGTCTCCTAACATGGTGGCAATGTAGAGGGGCCTTGACCAGGGCCATGTATTTCTCCATCTCATGGACTTGCCAGAATTCCCTATAGTCTTTGTCAAATTTACCACCGAGGAAGTGGGAGCCTTTCTCTTTCTCCGAACACGGGACGGGCCTGAGCAGTAAGCCTGAGGTTACATGGCTGCCAGGTGGCGGCCCAAACCGCCCGCCAAGCATTTCCACCATCAAGACAAGTCTGGGACATGCACTTCCCGTGAGCTGTGAATAAAGTTGTCACCTCAGGAGACGATGAAGAAATAGCGTTTTATTTCTTTACAAATTGATAGCCAAGACAATAAATCACTCCATAGAAAAATTTAAAACAAGATACATTGTTGTGACCTTCATAACAGATGGCGTAGTTAGTACAACAGTGAGAAGTGCCTGCTGGGATGTAAGGTTGCAGCATTTTGTCAGGCTTGATGAACGAAAAAGGAAGTCTGACTTCAGTCATGGGACAGCTAATGAAGGTGCCTTGCCCTTAGACTCAGATCGTTTCTGTGAAGAGCCAGAGGGATGAGCTTAGAGCCAGGTCTCCCCTGAGTTTAGCCACCGTTGCGGAATACGTGATGTAATTCATAGGCTGTTTGTTTGGGGTTTATTTATGTGGATCCAAGAGTTGCCAATGGCCTTTTTCCCATCATAACTTCAGCCTAGATCCAGGTCGTCACCTGTAATACTCTTAAAGCTGCTGTTGTGTGACAGTGACTCTAGTTGTGTGTCATTGGGTGTCTCCTTAAACTTTCCCAAGGATACTTGCCGAGTCCCGTATCAGCCATGGAAGTCACAGTGCGCATGCCCACCCGCCTGTGGTCCCCTCTACTCCACCCCCCCCCCCCCCGGCTCGTCACTCCCAGGAAGGGGAAAGGGTACCAGCTGCACCTCAAAAACCAGCTTTAGCCCAGTGTTCTAGTTGCTTCCCCCGATGTGGTTGTCTTTTCAGAGCTGTGAGAACACACAACTCATTTCTTGAAACTACATGGATGTTTTTCCTGTGAGGGGCATTATGGATAGGTAGGAAGATAGAAGAACAGACTGATTCAGACTGAAATCTTGGGATAACTGTTGTTTCTGGCCCATGTGGCCCTGGGCAATTCCCTTCTCCTGTCTGTACTTCCATTTTCTCGTCTTTGAAGAAGACAGAAGAATCTCATTTCCTTCCCCTTCTTAAGTCCATTTGAAGACACATGAGAAAATGCAGCTGGTTCCCCAGGAAGCCAGTAAGAAGCACAGAAGGGAGGTGGGAGCCTTCTTGGGGGCTGTTATACTGAGAAAGAAAATAAATGGGTTAGTGATGCTTCAGTCCTGAGAGGTCTTGCCAGAATGGGCCAGCTACTCCCTATGGTAGGACTGGTCTCGTGGGGGTGAGTGGGTCCCAGCCAGCTGAGCTAAACAGTTGGTCACCTCTTGGCAGTCATGTGGCCTGTGTGTGTCCGACAGAATCCTCTCCCTCCATTTTCCCCTTTGCAGAGACAGGCAGTCTGGCCTCTAGTTATCGATGGAAACAGCCAGAGCACTCTACGACAAAGGCTATAAGAGGTCCTCATAACTCTCCCACTGTGTTAGTACATGCGAGGCCATTCGTAGTTTCACAAGCCCTAGAAGAATCCCGGACCTCTGGGATACACTGAGAATTGACAAACAGGAAAGGAGCAACACAGCTGGGAAAGATGCTGACCGAGAAAATCTCGCTTTCACAGCGCACACAAAAATCAATCCGCATTTTTCATTCTAAGTATTTCAGTGACTAGTAGACTCTGGGAGCTGGAATGTACTTGTCAAATAGTCTATCAGTGTACACCGTATTAACTTTAGCTGAGCTTATCAGTTTTAAGAAAATACGTTGATATGGCCTGAAGCTAAGCATTTCAGAAGC